>CAWUFW010006943.1:0-52500 GCA_963921515.1 Calotriton arnoldi
ACACACATATATGTGTGGCACATGTGCTAGGGGGTCACATTGTATGTTGAAAGTCATGTTCGGTGTTGTAGGCATTTGACACAGCCTACACACGCTTGTCATGGTGGTGGGGGATGTCTTAATCTTGCATTCCCTAGGTTGTGGTGTGCTTGTTGTGTCATGCATTGTCCATCCTATGAGTGGGGGTGGTAGTAGTGGTAGGCATCCAGCCCCCCTGGGTGAGGGTGGTAGTAGTGGTAGGCATCCTGCCCCCTGGGTGAGGGTGGTAGTAGTGGTGGGCATCCTGCCCCCGTGGGTGAGGGTGGTAGTAGTGGTAGGCATCCTGCCACCCTGGCTAAGGGTGGTAGTAGTGGTAGGCATCCAGCCCCCTGGCTAAGGGTGGTAGTAGTGGTAGGCATCCTGCCACCCTGGCTAAGGGTGGTAGTAGTGGTAGGCATCCTGCCACCCTGGGTGAGGGTGGTAGTAGTGGTAGGCATCCTGCCCCCTGGCTAAGGGTGGTAGTAGTGGTGGGCATCCTGCCCCCTGGCTAAGGGTGGTAGTAGTGGTAGGCATCCTGCCCCCTGGCTAAGGGTGGTAGTAGTGGTAGGCATCCTGCCACCCTGGCTAAGGGTGGTAGTAGTGGTAGGCATCCTGCCACCCTGGCTAAGGGTGGTAGTAGTGGTGGGCATCCTGCCCCCCTGGGTGAGGGTGGTAGTAGTGGTAGGCATCCTGCCCCCTGGCTAAGGGTGGTAGTAGTGGTAGGCATCCAGCCCCCTGGGTGAGGGTGGTAGTAGTGGTGGGCATCCTGCCCCCTGGCTAAGGGTGGTAGTAGTGGTAGGCATCCAGCCCCCCTGGCTAAGGGTGGTAGTAGTGGTGGGCATCCTGCCCCCTGGCTAAGGGTGGTAGTAGTGGTAGGCATCCTGCCACCCTGGCTAAGGGTGGTAGTAGTGGTAGGCATCCAGCCCCCTGGGTGAGGGTGGTAGTAGTGGTGGGCATCCTGCCCCCTGGCTAAGGGTGGTAGTAGTGGTAGGCATCCAGCCCCCTGGCTAAGGGTGGTAGTAGTGGTAGGCATCCTGCCACCCCTGGGTGAGGGTGGTAGTAGTGGTGGGCATCCTGCCCCCTGGGTGAGGGTGGTAGTAGTGGTAGGCATCCTGCCCCCTGGCTAAGGGTGGTAGTAGTGGTAGGCATCCAGCCCCCTGGGTGAGGGTGGTAGTAGTGGTGGGCATCCTGCCCCTGGCTAAGGGTGGTAGTAGTGGTAGGCATCCAGCCCCCTGGCTAAGGGTGGTAGTAGTGGTAGGCATCCTGCCACCCCTGGGTGAGGGTGGTAGTAGTGGTAGGCATCCTGCCCCCTGGCTAAGGGTGGTAGTAGTGGTAGGCATCCTGCCCCCGTGGGTGAGGGTGGTAGTAGTGGTGGGCATCCTGCCCCCTGGCTAAGGGTGGTAGTAGTGGTAGGCATCCAGCCCCCTGGGTTGGGGTGGTAGTAGTGGTGGGCATCCTGCCCCCTGGGTGAGGGTGGTAGTAGTGGTAGGCATCCAGCCCCCCTGGCTAAGGGTGGTAGTAGTGGTGGGCATCCTGCCCCCTGGCTAAGGGTGGTAGTAGTGGTAGGCATCCTGCCCCCTGGCTAAGGGTGGTAGTAGTGGTAGGCATCCTGCCACCCTGGCTAAGGGTGGTAGTAGTGGTAGGCATCCTGCCCCCTGGGTGAGGGTGGTAGTAGTGGTAGGCATCCTGCCCCCTGGTTGAGGGTGGTTGGCATCCAGCCCCCTGGGTTGGGGTGGTGGCGCGCATTCAGGCCCCTGTGTGCATATGTGGCATTGGTGATGGGCATCCCGCCCCTATGGTGCTGCTGTTGCTGGTGTAAGTATATTCAGATTCCCAGTGTATGTGTGTGATGTGTCGTGTACGTGTTGTATGTGTTTTGTGGTTGGTGTCTGACTTACCTTCTGCGCCGTACGCGTCCGTGCCTGTTCCGGTAGTAGATGTAGAATATTGGTATGATCGGGACGAAGGGATTCATGGTTGGTTCGTGTCGTTCGTCCTTCTCGTTGCTTCGCGTCGTCCTCGTCGCTTGGCTTCGTCCTCGTCGCTTCGCTTCGTCCTCGTCGCTTCGCGTCGTCCTCGTCTGTGCTGTGTTCGTCTCGTAGCCGTGGATCGTGTTGTGGCGCGATTCGGAGCTTATGTGCGCCTCTCCCGGATGCTTTGGCGTGCCGTGCGTAGCGGCGGGTTCGGCGCGTACGGAAGCGCATCGTACTTGTCCGGCCGGACGGGGCTGCATTTTCCCTTCCGTGCGACTCGATTCGGCGTTTCCGGATTCGCCTCGGTCGGAGAACAGGACCTGGTTTGGGTGAGTACGGCTCGGCCGGAATTTTTGCTGTTGTGCGCATCGTACTTGCTCGTTCGGTGTGCTGTACGGATCGGTCGGGAAACTGGCTTTCGCATGGCTTTTTTCCCGACCGAATGGTATTGGGTGCGCCTCCGACCGAGATCGGAATCGGCCCCTTAGTTACTTCCTTCCTGTTTCAAATAGGTGGGTTATATATAGATTTTTTCGCCTAGTGAAGCTGGGCTGTGGAAACACCGCTCTCTACACTTTTGTTAATATACGGGGTTGTTGTAAGTGTTTTTCCCTTTTGAAAATACAGTGGGGGATGATTGTGAATGGTGCTTAGGACTATTTCAGGATACACTGTTCACTACACTCTTCTTGAGAAAATGGGGTGTGGTGTAATGTATTTCCCTTTTTGAAAACACAGTGAGGGAGGATTGTGAATGGCTCTTGGGATTATTTCAAGGTATCATTCACAATGAGCATTTGATCGAAACGATGTACTATATGTGACGCCTTTAAGGGGCTTCGTAGTTCCTCTTGGGCGGGCGTGGGGCGACTGGAAATGCCTGTTTGAACCATTATAAGGCACTATATAAATGTGATTGTCTTGGCTTTAGATCTAGATAGAGATCTTTATTTTCTCTCCAGGGGACTATGTTGTTTTTAATTGATATTGCTATCTTCAATTTTAATTTAACTAAGAAGTCATTTTTGTGTATTGTACTTTTTTTCATCAAGTCTTGAACATTATATTATACTATGACTGGCTTCTCATAGTATCGTAAATTATATTGCAGGCACATCAGCCTTTTTATATATTAGAGCCTCCGAGCCGGATTTGGGTCGGTTGCAGTTCAACTATTAGGTAAGCGAGTGGTCTTCCATATTGGACACTTTCAGTGTTTGAGAATATGCAGGTAGTCCTGTTCATCATTTGAAAATATATTCTTGTTTTTTCAAACATCTCTTGCAGGCATTATTACGACTTATGTAGTCGTTGCCTGTAGTACCCTATAACTAAAAGAAAAATTGGTGGTCTATGGTGATTGGCCAGTGGAGTACACTTGAAAACTTGATATACAATTGCTTGGTCAACTCTTTGGAACCATTTAATATATTTTGGTAGGTGTATTATTCTTAACAGATTGGGGGCTTGATAAAAAATTTGCCAATTATTATAGGATGTAGTTCTTGGTTTCAGATTGAATTTATGTTTGATAATAGAGAAATATGGGGAATGCTCTCTCGAATGTTTTTTGTTGTTTACACTGGTGGTTTTAAATTTGTATTGTATAAATTATCATCTTTGCTAAAATATATTTAGGAAATTTGGGTTAAGGACAGATAGACGTTACAAGTGAATGATGTTAATATTCTTTCTTTCGAAAAAAATATTTTGTCAAATGTGAGGTAATAGGTTTTATATCAGAGCCTTGTAAATATTGGGCTTAGGTAAATTCTTTCACATGTTTTTATGTTTTTATGTTGTTTGTTTATTAGATGTCTGTAATGTATTATCAATTTAGTAATATGCATCGTATTAAAACAAATTTTATATTTTTAAACGTTATCTTGCAGCCCTGATGAAGTTCTTGGGAAAGAACGAAACGCGTTGGCTGTTGTGGCTGTTTTATTTGACATCATTGTAAAGAAGAATAAAGATTCCATTGTCATTTCAAATACTGGACGGACATTCGTACTTGTATTTACTTTATATGGACCTTTTTGCAAAGTGGTGCAACCTGCAGTTGTTATATCTAGGTTTACAAGGTGTGGTAATCACATGTCATCCATACTGGTGGGCAGGATTCTTGAGGGAGTTTGGTCTGGAGAAGCACTGACTCGGGATGAGTGTGGGAACATTTGCAGGCAATGGAAGCTAGGCACACTGCACGCCACACCAGTACGTGTGTTGGGAGTGCTACGGATTACAAGTATGTCTGATTTGCAGACAATGGACACGTCAGATTGTCTGCCTACATCACTGGCCCTTCACAGGACGACCCCTGGCGAAGAGACGCCAGTCAGATGTCAAGGGATATCCAAGCGATGTTCACAGGTTGGATGTTTCTTTACACAACATTGGTACAGTGCGAGAGACCTTTGTCCTTTTTGACTCCTTCCCTCATTTCAGTCCATGCTGGCCACGAGGCATGACGATGTATGTAATTTCACTCTCCTTTCTTGGACATACCATGTGTGTGAAGACTTGACTCAAAGGTCACACTCTCTCATCCCTTCACAGTGTAGTGAGCAGCTGGTCACTGTTCTAGTTGTTCTGATGTACCAGCCACTCCCAGAGGGCTGGCTTACCCCCCACACCACAGCCACCCAGCACAGGCGTCACAGGACCTGTGACCCTGCCAACAAACGGAGCAGGACGCACGTGCCCTGGACCGGTTCTCCTATACATGTACGGTGTCTGTGTGGTTACTTTATATGCATGGGGGCCTCGTGCCACACAACATTACACATGGGGTGCACCAATCACTTTAGGCAAATGAGTTGTGATGTTCGATGTAATTTGCAGGGCGCCAATGCAAATGCAGTATGTGTTCACATGTGCGGTAGCTGGCATCCGCAGCAATGACAGGCATTGGCCCCAATTGAATGATGCAGGATTGCGGTCGCAGCTTCCGGGCCGGCGCGGTGTGGCACACACTATGCGGATGAGCCATCAGCCAATGGGAGCCTTCGGCGGCCTACATTTCATGATGTTGCGTTGTGTGCGCTCTGCAACTGCGAGGCTCGTCATTTGCCCCAATAGCCTTCAGGGGCACCGAGGGTCACTCATGGGGATTGGGTGGGCCTCGCACTTTGCATTTGGCAGGTTGCCACATTCATCGTGGTGCCGCCACGCTTGCTGGGAGTTGTAGTTGTTGAGGGATTGCATGTGTGGAGATGTTTGGTACGTACCTCTGCTGTTGAGCGCGGCGGCGTCTTATCTGCCGGAGGTGCAGCAGGTAGAGCAGCGGGAAGGCCTGTAGCACAGGATCCATGGCGGCTCCGGGGGTTTAGATGGCTTCTGTATCAGCTGTTCCTCTCCGTTGTTGTATTTCCGCCATCCGCAACGTGGTGGTTTTTACGCAGAGGTGGGAAGGGCTGTTTGCAACATCGTGATCTGGTTGGAGGACAGAACGTGTTTCCGCAAGCCGGTCCTGCTCTGTTTGCTCCATCCGCCACCCTTGCGTACGCAAAAAACGCAAAAAACGTGTGGAGCCTGACAGACCACGGCGGACGGTAAAAGGCCTCTGTTGGACCATTGTGATTTGGTGGTCGCAATGATCGCACCTGGGGCGGAAGACATGACGGTTTTCCGCCACCAGCACGGATGGGCTTCCGTCCGTCATCATAATGAGCCCCTAAGTATCTATCAGCATCACCACCGTCATCAATAGGTTCTTGCATAGCACTCTACTAATGTAATAATTGGCATCTAAGCGCTCTGTAAAGTCACAAGATAGAGAACTAAACTACCAATGTTTTTTTCCTAAATAGAAAAAAAGCAATATTTTATGTACATCAATACAGGGGAAAATAAAGGGCCTCATTTACAATATTTCGATGCACTGCAGCGCAGCAAGCCTTCCTACTGCGTCAAAATAAAAGGGCAGGAATGCGCTATGTCTACAAGAAACAGCATTCCTGTCCATCTCCCCGCGCCAGCGCATAAACAGCAGCCGTGCGCCAGCCTAGACACACTTGCGTCTTGTTGCAAGGGTGCCTGCACTGAGGGGATGATTGTGTTTTTTGCAAGAAGGGACACCTTTCTGCACAAAAACAATAATTAAAGGCATTTTCCTCTTTCCAATGCAGCATGCATAGAAAGAGGAATAAACTAGGAGAAGTACAGGTATTTCTCCTCATTATGCCTCCTTACGCCTCCCCTGGGGAGGTGTAGGATTCTGACGAATTCCTAGGTATACAGTGTTGTAAATCTGGGAAATGCATCAAGTTCCATGGATGTTGCGTGGGAACACCCACAGCAACACCCATGGAATGCCCCTTGTATGCAAAGTTATGTGTGAGAGCGAAACATATTTACAAGGCCCTAAAAAGTCACGCAGGGTGACTATACATAGCCTTGTAAATATGGGGAAGCCCATTGCGCTGACAGTGCGTCAATAAAAGAAAAACACCCGCGGCGCAAAGGGCTTGCAAACAAGCCCCAAAGTTGAGATGTTTTATTCCTCCTACTATCAGGAGCAGCTTCCCTCTGAGCACACACTGTGCCTGCCAGCTGTAATCTTTAATTTACTTTGTTAAATTAGTACAGTGTTTTATCATAAAAGGTCTGCTGAGTCAGCGTTGGAGCTTTAAATTTCACTCTTGATTGCACAGGAAGCCAGTGTACACTTATGAGCGTAGGAGGGCTTTGTTAGGCAGTGCTCATTCTGCAAAGGTTTGTATTAATTGATGTTTTTGAATAGTTTCTTGCAATTGGAATCAAAGTAGCATTACCATTTTAAGTTTGATCACTGTTCCAGTATTGGCTCTGTGGGGCATGGACAGGAACGGGCAGATGCACCTGTGTAAAGTCATGGGCCCGAGGTCCACATACCTTGGAAATAAGGAGACGGACACAGTACATATGGTAATTAGCACTGGCCACGAGCACGTGCACTGGGGCCTTTTTATTGGCCGGGTCACCTGACTGGTGACGCCTGTGTTGGATGGGTGTGGGGTGGGTGTATGGGCCAGCTCTCGCTGGAGAGGCTGGTAAAACACTAGACTGTGTCCCGCAGGACACAACACTCCTTCCAAATTTTATTAAAAACAAAAACAAATTCCAACCTGTGGGAAGGAATGAAAAACAACTAAAAACAAATCAAGCTCACAGCTTCAAGAGGAAGTCCACAGGACAACAGTGGACAGGTGCAGCTTGGAGCACCTGAACATCTCGGCACGCATCCATAATTTAACCAGGTACTTCTGGGCACGAACACAGTGCTGATGAAGTTCGGACTGTTCCTCATTACGTCAGTTGAGTGATAGTCCACCTATGTGATGTTGATCAGTCCAGCATGCTCTCGCTGTGATGGATACAGTTAGTGTTTTTTACAGTTCAAACTTGGTGCATCAGGAGCGTTGATGGAGTCCATTATGAATGCTTGATGATGGTGTTGCTTGATCCACTGACGAAAGTCTTGGTGTGCTGGGGCCTGTTGAAGTCTCTGTTACACGACCTGGCTTCCTCCTGGAATCCATCGGTGGGGCAAAGTCAAGTCCATCTCTCACGCTTGGGGGAGTCCTCTTGGTTGAATTGCCAAGGGACTGCCTGTGGGCTGTATTGGGACTGCATATGTGTCTGCATCTAGAAAGCCGCAAGACCACCTCAGAGCCACTGCCTAGTCACATGCGCTCACTACCGGGATCAGGATGTAAACCAGGTGAGCAGGTGGTCACTGGTTCTTCAGATCATCACTGGTGCTTCTTGTAAATTTGTATGGCAAAGGTGCAGAACTCCAGTCTTGTTGGTTGACGCTCCAGGGGTGCTGGTAATGCACATGAAGTGGTTGCCATTAGACGACTTGTACGACAGGCGACAATGACTTGTACAGAGGAAGGGTGACTGGAGGGACTTTTCAGCCATGTAGCTCATTGTATACTTAGTGCAGCTCTTCTTTGGCATGTACGTTTGCAAGCAGGGATGCCGTTTGCTCTAAGCAGCTGGGGACAGGTGGCTGGACGAATACACTGTGAAGCGTCGGGCAGATACACAGTTTGCGCATGCAGGCGGCTTATGTTCGGTACTCCCACTGAGCTATCTCCTGTGACGTCACCGCACCTCGGTGGCTGGCTTGTGTTGGTAGGTGCACTCAAGTAGTGGCATGAGTCCGCGTTCTTGTCCCCTTGTTAATTTCTCCCTCGCAGCTGTGGTCGTCCGTTCTTCTGTGTGACAGGATTTTCACCCTCCTTTCTCTCCACTCCTTTTCTTCTGCACAATGTGGCAATGTGCCACGCTCTCTTCTTCCTACTTGCTTGCAGTGTGATGTGGCATCCAGCCACATGTCTTCTCTGCACATGCTGCGAAATGGCAACAGGCCACTTGTTGTCAGCTCTTCTTGCTGGGACCTCCTGCCAGCTCTGTCGTGTCCGTTGGACTGCGCATCTTCTCCCGTTACGGACCACTCACAGGTCTGGTCCTGTCTGTAGGACTGGGCATCTTCTCAGGTGCCTCAGCCATTGTGTGGATGGCAGTGGAGGTAGGTGTGTTTTGAGGTAAACAGCCATTACAACACGGGCATTACCACGCATTGCTATTACAACGCAACTTTTACTTCGCAGGTTCCATTACAACGCATGCTATTACTACGCATGCGTTTACAACGCAGATACCATTACTACACAGATACCATTACAACGCAAGCATGATGATAAGGTAAGTTATTGAAATATTAAGTAATACTCTATTTATATATTTCTAACTGAGTATTAATACCTTGTTTTAAAAATAATAATCGTTTAAAAAAATACAAACTGAGTATTAATACTTGAGTAATAATTGTTAAAAATAATAGATTTAATAGTTATAATAAAAAGATCATTTTGGTTGAATGGTATTAATTGCAGAAACCATTATAACGCAAGGATGATGAAAAGGAAAGTTATTGAATTATTAAGTAATACTCTTAATAAATATTTCAAAGTGAGTATTAATAACTTGATTAAAAAATATGACTTTAAAAAAAAAAAAGAGTATTAATACCTGAGTAATAAATGTAAAAACAAATTATAATAGAAAGAAGAAAAAAATTTAAGGTTGTATGGTATTACTTATTAGAATAAAAAAAGCTTATAAAAAATATAAATAATGAATTAATAAATGAGTAATAATTTTTTTACAAAGTTGAAAAATAGAATAATTGGGTTGTATTATAGTTTACAAGTATTAAAAATCAATTTAAAAAATATATAATTTTTTTTAAAAAGTGGATAATAAATAGTAAAAAATAAAGAAGAGGGAAGTTGGAGTGGGATGGTATAGAAAATATTTCTGGGTATTAAAGGGCTTTAAAAAGAGGTAATACAGAAAAAAAAAGTGTGATTTAATTTTAAGAAGAACAAATGGGTCGAGAAATATATTAATACTAGGGTAAAACTATAAAAATTAAATGGTTAGTTTTAAAGAAAAAATAAAAATAAAAAAATAAGGGTAGGCTGAATAGGATTTAGGGAATTCGTAAAGGGCTAGTTTATAAAAAGAAAGATAATTATAATCAAGGAAGAGTTATTTAATAAACAAATAGAAAATAAATTGTTACAAAATAGTCATAGAAAAAAGAAATGAAAGCAAAATATTAAAAAATTAATTTTAAAGAAGAAAAATGAATGTATATATAAATAAAATAGAGGAGAAAATTAAAAAAATATATATATATCAGAAAACGTATCATTAATAAATTGAATTTTGTATATATTATCTCAGGGTTTTACATTGGAGTCTATGATACAAATTGTCCTTTATCTATTTTTACGGAAAAAGAGTGTTGCCGCTTGAACGTAACAAACGTCATTCCGTGGATCGCAGGGCACCAGATTAGAAGCAAGGATGAGCTGCGTCAAGGTAAGGAGTTTTAAAATTAATATGAAAAAAGAGGTGGAGTAAAAGTATAGATTAAGGAGTTAGGAGGGAGGTTTATAGAACTAGTGTAGACGTATTTAGAAATGTTTAAAACTAATGACTAGACATGTACCATGTTGTAGGCACACCTCGCGTTGTTGGGATTCGTAACAGTTGTTTTAACAAATAAAACTGATATAAGTGTTATGAAACAAGAGTGTATTATTTAAAAAAATAATGTGTATGGAAACATAAGTAATAAAAAAAAATAATAATAGTTAATTTAAAAAAAAGAGTAAATTAGTTTAAAAAAGATACACAGGTATTAAAACTAAGGGGCTGATTACGATGGCTGGCGGAAAAGCAATCTGACTGCCGTGGTAGCGGGAAATTTCCGCCCGCAGGTACCGCGGCAAAACCGGCAAGCAGATTAGGATGCACTGCCTGGAACTCCCTACCGCGGCGGTCGGATTCCAGGATACACCGCCGGGAACGTGCGGAAAAGCTGAAAATCCGTCCGCGGCAGTCAGAATTGCTGCGGTAACACCCAGAACCACCGTCCGAACTGCGGCCAGGAGTGTCCGGAAGTGGATCTTCGCTATCCGCAATAGTGCTTCCGCCGTCCTCGAATAGCCGGATTCTCCGCTGCGGTGTGATGGGCTGTGTGTAGCATTGTGATTCGACCGGCGGTCGTAACCGCATTCCGCACGGCGGTCCCTCTCTATTGGCTCCATCCGCCACCGCTGCAGAAGGGGATTTCTGGCGGATCCCGAAACACCGCAGCGGACGGGAAATGGGCTATCTTTGCCCATCGTAATACGGCGGACGCAAGGACCGCCGATGGAGTGCGGAAAAGGTCATTTTCCACCACCGCCAGCACCGCGGATGTGCCTCCGTCCGCCATCGTAATCAGCCCCTAAGTTTGGATAATATTTATCTGGGATTAATTTATAATGAAAAATGTTTTAAATTATACTCTGATATTTATTTTCATATGAGAGTTAAAATATATATTTATTAAATGAAAATATAAAATTCATTTAAAAAATATATAAAGTGAAATAGACAATAAAATAGAACAAATTGTAGATTTATTAAATAGAAAATACATTTCATAAAAAGATAAATGGATTAAAAAATTAATAGCATTTAAAAAAATGAAAGACATTTTTTGAAACAAATATTTGTATTATTGTAATTTCAAATTTTATTAAACACAAGAAGTAGGATAGAAAATTTTATTATATTAAAGAATATAAATAGTATAATTTGAAAAAAATAAAAAAATAAACATTTAAAAATGTATAACATTTTTTATTTGTAGTATGTACATGTTTTCCCACAGATTTACATTGGAGTGCATGTTAAAAATTGACCTATTTCTCTTTTTACAGAAATAGAGGAGGTAGCCGCTTGTACGTAACAAACGTCATTCCGTGGATCGTCGCGCTCAGGATCAGAAGCTTCAAAGAGCTGCGTCCAGGTAAGCTGATTTCAAACTTTATCAAAAAAGTTAGTGATGGTATAGTTTAATGTAAGGAGAGAGGAGGGAGGTTTATAAAAGTAGTATCGTGGTTTTTAAAAATGTATGTATGTTTTAACATGTAAACTAATTCCTACACAGGTAGCAAGTTGAAGGCCCACGTCGGGTTCATTGGTTTCGTAACACTTATTTAAATAAAAAAACAAACACAAGTGTTATGAAAACAATATTTAGCGATGTTTTATTTTAGTGTGACAAGTTTTATCAAAGAAGTGACTTCTCCAACGTTGTTGTTTTAAAATTTTGAGTTTTCATGGACACAGATTTTTTAACATATATTTTGCAAAGGCGTTTTCGAAAATACACGCTTTTGGGTTTTTGTTATTCTGGAAAACGGAGTATTTGGAACTATTTTGGAATTTCAAATGGCATTGGATTCAATTTCAAAAAGAGAGAGGATTGCAACGATGGATTTCTTGTTGCGTTTTTTGAGAATATATAACATTTTCGGGATCTTTTTTTTGGGTTGCGATTTTTTGGTAGTTGTGCAGTGTACTTTGCTGCCACCAATTTTTTGGGTTGGTTAATAAAGATTTTGCAAAACTGTGTCCTTTTTTATAAAAAAAAAAAAATCGGGTCATTGACTACTGGATTTATTTTAATGGATTGAGGAAATACAGGAGACTCTTGGTGAAAACGTGGATTTAAAGAAAGTCCAAGAGTAGAAAAAAGAAGACATCAAAAGGTAAGAAACCCGACTTTAAGTTTAAATTTAAAAATATTTTTAGAAAAATGCCAATTAAAATAGAGGGTTTGATGGTTAAAACAGGCAAGTAACTAGTTAGTGGGGTAAGTGTAGGTTAGAAATGGAGGATGTGTGCAATATTATCTAGGTAGTCAGAAGCCACCATCAACTAAAATTGTTGAATTCCAGCCAATAGTCTCTCGGACATTTCCTTAGTTTTTTTAGATATTCGTGGGTTCAGACTACCTGTTAATGATTGCGAAATTCGAATTTCTTGGAAACTTTGCTCCTTCCTCAAAATTTCCAATAAATGATAAAAGTTAGGATGTGGTTTACCGATCGATTTATTGAAGGAGTTATGCCATCCCTCAATGGCATAATTAGTTTTAGCTCCTCCCTCTAAGCAGGTCGAGTAGCAGTTCCACCACTTCACATGGTAACGTGGCTTCCTCCTGCGACCGGACCTGCTTAGATGGCCAATCCATGTGTCTTCAAAATAATTTAGAAGGGGTGCCCATTTGTCTTCATTTTCTGTAAAAAAAAATCCGAAGAAGTAATTGATGTGTAGTACTCATCTACACTGCCAGGAGGAACAAAACAAAGTGCAGTTAGTTTTTTAAGTTCAAATTGAAGTTTACTGTCTGATATAAAATCTTCAACTAAGGATGTTTTTTGTATTTTAAGCCAATATGCATGCGAAAAGTGAAAAAACCATCCTTGAATTTGGGTATCCGTGTACAATTTTGTAATAGTATTAATCATAGGTAATTCAAAGTCAATTAACACTTTTCTAGGACTTTTGTTCATTGTTTTTGCTTTAACCACTGACAACAATTCAGTGTATGTTGAAGTTTGTTTATCAGGCAGTAAACTGTACACTAAGGGGACTACTGTATTATTAATGTAGGCATGAATAGTGTATATTTGGTTGAATGGATGAGGCGTGGATTTAAACGTCCCATCCATCATCCAAATATCACTACTCTCTAACTTAACAAGATTACGGGAAGTGCTAAAGATAAGGATTCATTTTAGAGGGTTTTTGTTGTCATGCAAAATAAAGGGTTCATTAGTTAGCTCAGGTGGAATGATAATGTCTGAGAAAGTTTGTGGGGTTACACGTTGGGGGTTACTTACCTGTTTTTTACGCTGTATAATTCTGCGTAGATTGTGGATTGTGGGCATAGAACTTGCTACATGTGCAGGAATGTGTTGTGAAACCTCCCTCAAAACTGAGCCACAACTTTCATGGGATGCAAGTTCTTTCATTTCGTTAATATTTTCTCTTACCTCTATCTCCATTGTAGAGGCAGAGTGGTTATGGTCTGTGGTTCTTACTACAGTGTCTCCAAGAGTAACCGCTCTGCCTGTGCAATGGGATGAGTAATATTGCACACACTGCCAATGACACCTGGGCTCAGTTAGTCTCTCCTTACAATAAACGGAGCAACTGTGCTGCAAAAGACGGTTGCCTCTGTTTGATTTGATGTATTTTGCTTGATTTCTCACAGCCATAATCTGAAAAAAAATTGTAAATGAGAGAAAATTATATTAAATGATTTGTTTCATTTTTTTGTAAAAAAATTAAAAAACTGTAAGAAAAAAGTTAATGCACAACAGTTTGGAGATCAACTTTTTTAGCTAAAACCAGCATAAGGTAAATGCTTTTCGTTGTAGTTTTCAGCTTTCTTTTGCCGAAAAATGAAGCAAGGTTAAGTTTTATTGTTTTTTTGTTCATTGTTATGCTTACCTTTTAGAGGATGGTCTTTGCTTAAAGGAAGATGTTTACTTCTTGTTGGTGTTTTTCTGTTATTACTTTTGCGTTCCTTGGGCAGGTTTTGATGTTCTGGAAATAGTATGTCCTCCATTTTATGTGTTCTGTGGAGATGATGATTCAATTATTTATTATTTGTGTTAATGTATCCAACATAACATTTACATCACATTAATGTTTTTGATTATTAATTTGCAATCCAGTACTTTCTAAGAGCCAAACACCTGTTGGTGTTTGAATAGAAATTTTTAACACCAGGTCCATCCAGCACTTTCCCTGAGGCAAACACCTCTTGGTGTTAGAATAGCAATTTTTACTCCCACCACCATCCAGCACTTTCTTGGAGGCAAACACGTCAGATTTTGAATAGTAAATTTGACCCCCACCACCATCTTGCACTTTCTCTGAGGCCAACACCTGTTCGAGTTAGAATAGTACATTTAACCCCCGCCTCCATCCTGCTCTTTCAAAGAGGCAAATACCTGTCAGAGTTACAATAGTAATTTATACCCCCAACACCATCCAGCACTTTCCCTGAGGCCAACACCTGTCAGAGTTGGAATAGTAAATTTGACCCAAACCACCATCCAGCACTTTCCCTGAGGCCAACACCTGTCGGAGTTAGATTAGTAATTCTTTTACCCACCACCATCCAGCACTTTCCCTGAGGACAACACCTGTCAGAGTTGGAATAGTAAATTTGACCCAAACCACCATCCAGCACTTTTCCTGAGGCCAACACCTGTTTGAGTTACAATAGTAATTTTAACCCCCACCACCATCAAGCACTTTCCCTGAGGCAAACACCTTTCGGAGTTAGAATATTAATTTTAACTCCCACCAACATCAAGCACTTTCCCTGAGGCCAACACCTGTCGGAGTTAGAATAGTAATTTATAAACCCACCACCATCCAGCACTTGCCCAGAGCCAAACACCTGTCAGATTTTGAATAGTAAATTTGACCCCCACCACCATCCAGCACATTCCCTGAGGCAAACACCTGTCGGAGTTTGAATAGTAATTTTTATCCCCCACCACCATCCAGCACTTTTCATGAGTCAAACACCTTTTGGAGTTGTAATAGTAATTTTTACCCCCACTCCAATCCTGCACTTTCACTGTGGCAAACAGTTGGCGGAGTTGGATTAGTATTTTTTACCTTCACCACTATCCCGAAATTACCCAGAGGCTAACTCCGTTTGGATTTGAATTAGTAAATTTGCGCCTCAACTCCATCCAGCACTTTCCCTGAGGCAAACACCTCTTGGAGTTGTATTAGTAATTTTTATCCCCACCACAATCTTGCACTTTCTCTGAGCCAAACTCGATTCGGAGTTTGAATACTATTTTAAACAATTCTAAAATTAATTGTATAATATTTATTACTCATAAACATAATTATTTTGTTTAACTTACTGATTAGACCTTTTTTGATCCGGCTACTCTTTAGTTATTTTCCTGGCTTTCAGTTGTAAAAAGTGAAAAGGCTGTAAAATAATTAATAAAAATGTAATATAAATTTATAAAAATTAATTATACTCATTTCACACATATGCTTTATTATATTCCTGTTACTGTCACTTACTTTAGTCTCTAGATGGCACTGTTATTCTATTGAACGGGTCGTTGTCGCTCTCCCATTCAAAAAGCGTGTGGTCACAGCGAAAGTCAGTTCTCCACTGCTCTCAAAATGATGGACGGCTGCTTTTATATGCTTTTGTTGGGTAAACGTTTTTTTTAAATAAAATAAGTTTATTAAACTGTTTTTTCGCGCGATTTAGATTCTGACAGAACGTATAATTAATTTGTTATGTTTTAAAATCTAGTTTATTACGTTTACTACTGGAATGTCAGCCATTTTGTCTTGATGAAGGATGATGTAGATTCATAAAAATAGTGGAAGGACTCGTTTTTTGGTGTGTTAAAATGGTGGGTGATATAAATATCCTTTATAATGTGTTTTCATTTATAACAATTCATTTTCTGGGTTGTTTACGTAGAAACGTGCTACCTCATAAAATTAATCGTGTTTTAATCGGATATTAGTATTTTTTTCATTTTGTTTAAGTTCGGAAGTATTAATTTTAATACCCGAGTATTAATTGTAATACCCGTATTTTAATACACTCCCCCACCCAAAACCCCTATTTCCCTTGCTTCTCGTCCCAGGGGTTAGGTTACTTTTTAAATAACTTTTTTTTTTTTTTAAATGCGTAGTAAAAGTATGCGTGCTATTTGCATGCGTTGTAATGGTATTTTTAGTGTATTTCAATACACATGCGATGTAATGTTATGCGTAGTAAAAACATGCATTGTAATGGTATTAGCGATGTAAAAACGGCGTTGCAAAAGCATGCGTTGTATTGGTTTGCATTGAAACGTCATATATTCGTGTTTTGATGGATCCGCTCTGCAGCCTCTTCCATACCTTTATGTTCCTCGACAAGGTATTCCGGGTGCAACTCAGGAACGCAGTGAGAGATGAGGATCTCTTTTCTCATGCAGTGGTGGCAGCTTGCCACTAGGGGACATCCAACTCTCCTTGGTGCTTTGCGTCATTGATGGTGGGTAACCTCGCAGCTCTGTATCCAGCTTCGGGTCATGTGCACCTGGCAGGGTTGGTCACTCCATGCGACATTCTCATTGATGGGCCAATGGTGGCTATGTAGTGCTGGGGTGGCCAGCTGATGCTGCTACCTTCATGCAGCCATACACCATCTATATGCTCATTTGGCATTGTCTCTGCTCTAACAGCAGAAAGGCTAGTAGCTAGTCCTCATGGGTGCCGTCGGCTGGCTCTCTGTATGCCTGTTTTTTCTTGCAGTGGTGGCCACTTGCCACCAGGGGTGTACATGCTCTTCTCCCTCTTTCCCAAGAATGTCAGTCAGGTTCTCTTCACTGCGATGGCAACTGCGGTGGTGAACACTCACCACTATAGGGTTTGCAACACTCACCACTCTTATCACTTTGGGCTTTCTCAGGGTAAATAGATCTCTGGCTGCATGCATTAGCAGTGGTACTTGCTGGGTTTAGCACATCTGTGTCCAACCGTTCTTGCTCCGTCTGGGGGCTAGGGCAATGTTGCTGATGCTGAAGGGTTGTGTTGCTCCTCACAGGCACTGTGGCTGATTGTTCTGTGACTTGCGCTGCTGCACTCCCTTTTCTTCTTTTTGGCCTTCTCTTCTTTGGCTGTACTCTCAGTTGTTTTCTGGGTTGGGCAGCTTTGGGCCTCGTAGGGCTCCCTGTTGGGTTCACAGTCTCTCCCCTTCAAAATAACAGGCAGCCCACAGCAGGTGTGCTGAACCCTCATAGGCCAGTCTAGTGCTGTTGCTGTTTGGAGCGCAGGGTTCTGCAGGCCCTCTTTCCTTTTGAAATATAATTGCCCCATTTTGTGGCAGGGCTCAGCCATTGGTGAATGTAGTGTTAGCTTTGGCCAGCTACGAGTGTTGTGCTGCTTCATACAGCATCCCTTTCCTTGAGGGACGGCGTCCAAGGTGCAAGACTACCCACTGGAAGCGAGGAGGAGTGGCAGCCTGGGAGTCCTTTGTTGAGCACAGGAGTCACAGTCCCTGTTCCCTGCGCTTTCACTATCTGATGGGGCCGTCTTTGTTCCTAGACTCCCATCTGCGTGACCACCTCGGGCAGTCAGGCTTTGGAAGGGTGGGCTCTTTCATGAGCACTGTCATCGTGGACGCATTCTGCTGACTCCTGGCATTCTTGCTGTGGTGCTGTACGGTCTGGCTCAGAGAGGGTCACTAGTCTTGTTATGCTCTGCGTGTCTAGGCTTGGCTGTCTTTCTTACTCCTTTGCCAGCATGGTGCTAGCCTGCAGAGACTTTCCTTTTTCTTGCAACCCAGAGCGTGCAACAAGTGTTCTCATTGCACTGCCAGTATCAGTAGGTGGCCATTAGGGGTCGCACAGCACTCGCAGCCAGGCGTTGCTTGCTCTACCAACGAAGGTCTCCTCTGCAGCGTGGGAGACGTGGAGCAGTTCGGTGTGTGAGGAAGACGTGGCTGTGATTCAGGTTCACGTATTGTACTGCCTTTTTCATGGTATTTTTTGTGCTTGCCACTCAATGCATGTAACAACCTCTGTTGTGCCTTATCTGGAGCCTGCCTCGTCTGACATGCCAGTAACGGCAACAGGCTGCTCGATTCATCCAGGGTCATTCCCCAAGCCACTCTGTCTGTTTCCTGGGGCAACGACACGTAGAACAGGGCTAGGAATGCCAGTGCGGGGCTTCTCTTAGAGATGGTGCAGAGATGGTGCAGTGTAGCAAAAATATATGCAAGGGTTTTACCCTGTGCAAAGTGCGGCTTGTGATTTTCCAAAAACAAAAAACCTACTCCATCGGGCATGCCATGAATCCCTACTGGATGTGGTGTCAAAGGCTGCCACTAGGTGGCATTGAAGCCACTTTAGGAGGAGGCCGCAGCAGTCCTCGCTGAAGCCACAGGTCACACACTGATTAGAGATGATGCAGGAGGGGGCAGGCAGTGCCAGGAGGCTCTTTTCACAAAGTTAACCCCGGTCGGGCATCGAGTCACTCTGGTAAGTGGTGCTTGTTCACATAGAGGCCATGGCCGCCTTTCCAGTACTGAGGGCCGTGCCTTACTGTTGCCCCACCGTTGCGTCACCTTTTTGTGACTCTGCGGTGGCGTAAACAATGTGCCACACTACGCCCTATTTACAAAGTGACACATCTAGGCAGATGCGTCACTTTGTAAAGCCCTGCGCTACGTTACACCTGTGTCAGGTATAATGTATGCAGGGTGGGCGTTCCCATGTAAAAAAGCCTCGTAGGAGTGGTGCATAATAACAATGAGATCGCCACATCAGATCTACCAAACTGCAAGTCACCCAGGGATGATACGTCTCTGGTGAATTGTACAAATGAAGCATGAATGCCTGGTCAAAGCACAGTACAATGCCTTCAAAGATGCAGAACTCATGGGTGCTCTACCATCAGCCTCCAACAAGGCGCTGATCACAGTTCTCCCCAAAACAGTGAAAGATCCTCTTTGCTGCGCCAGCAACAGACTAAGCTCATTGATTAATGTGGATGTACACATACTGTAAACATCATGTGGGACAGACTTTGGAAAGTGATCACCTGACTCATCCACCTGTCACAAGTTGGATTTGTCCCTGGAAGTCACCACCATCTGGGGATGCTATGTCATTTACTACGGCTCCCAAAGACTCTCCATCAGACACCATAGGCATATCTTTTGACGCTAAATAGGCCTTTAATAGGGTTGAATGGGGCTACCACTTCTAAATCTAAACCATGTAGAGGGTGGAGTTGGGGGGTCTGATTAAATCTCGAAGGTCAGACTTATTGTACACAAATGCTAGTGCCCAGGTAAACAGTTGTGGCTTTCTTCCACATGCATTTCGAAGGGCAACTGGCCGAGGTTGCCCATTGTCACCGCTACTCTTCTTGCTGACATTGGAACCTCTTGCAGCAGCCATACGACATGATAGAGTCAAAGGCATCTACAACAATGTGGGTACTTTTAAACTTTTCTTATATGTTGATGACATCCTCTTTGACTTTTTTTCCCGGAGTTTTATGTAGCACGAACTAGACCTGAAGGTATCAGAGTGCTTTATATGAGCACCAGTTACTACAGACGGACACATTCATTTTGTTAGGCACTGGGAGATTAAGTGATTTGCCCAGAATCACAGGATGTTGAACGTCCCTGCTGAGACTCGAACCTGGTTCTCCATTTGAGGTTGACCGCTCTAGCCATCAGGCTACATCCTCTCCCCTCAGGCTACATCCTATCCCTGACTTACACTTAACACTACCCTCACTGTTTTCTCTGATCACTGAAGTCTCTGGTTGAGCTGGGACAAGAGTGAGGCTCTACCAATGTCCTACTGTACTATCCATAGGCAGCAATCCCTTCCAATGGAAGCAATTTAAACTTAAATATGTGAGTATCGAGAATAATTTTGAACCCTGAATCGCTGAAACCAAGAATGACTATTATTCTCAGTCACAGTTATAAGTCTCCTTATAGGTAGGTTCACAAAAATTGTGGTGGTGGTGTGTTTTACTTGGCCCTCTCTGCAGGGTCAACCCCAAACGTTTTGTCTTCACCCCTCCTGTTTTCTGAACCTGTTTTTGTTAGCTTTTAAGACTATTCGCTCTTTACCACTGCTAACCAGTGCTAAAGTGCTTGTGTTCTCTCCTTAAAACATGGTAAAATTGGCTTACACCCAATTGGCACATTTAATTTACTTGTAAGTCCCTAGTTTAGTGGTACTACAGGTACACAGGGCCTGATAATTAAATGCACTAGTAGGCCTGCAGCACTGATTGTGCCACACACTTAAGCAGCTGTTTAAACATGGCCAGGCCTACCATTGTAGCCTCTGTGTGTAGTTTTAAAACTGCCATTTCGACCTAGTAAAATAAAGCTTTTACAAGGCCTAAATCTTCTTTTTTTAATACATATAAGTCACCTCTAATGTAGGCCCTAAATAGCCCATAAGGTAGGGTGTGTTATATTTAAAGAGCTGCACATGCACTTTTTAGTTTTACATGTCCTGGTAGTGAAAAACTCCCAACATTATTTTTCATTATTACAAAGCCTTCCTCCCCCATAGGATAACATTGAATTGTCTTTTTACATTTAATAAGTGATAACCTTTGATTGTGAGCAGGTAGGAAAGTCATCCTTGGTGGCTGAGAAATTGTAATTTCAAACCTTCTTTAATGGTAAAATCAGGTTTTAAGTCATAATTCGAAAAAGCCACTTTTAAAAAGTTAGATTTCTCTTGTCCTAATCATTTGGTGCCTGTAGCCCGGGTTTAGGTGTTAGCAGGATGGGCCATATCCGGCAGGTTGGTGGGAGGGGCGTAGCTGCACCTACCACACTTACACTTTAAAGGTACAGGCCCAGCTCACACACTAACTTATTGTTACCCCAGACAACCTGGGACCAGGTCAGGGAGACAGGAAATTTCAGACACTTCTGTAGGGGGAAACTCCAGAAGCTTCTCCCACTTCAAAGTGGGCACCAGGTATAACTATGGGACCCTCAGACCCACTCTTCAGCACACTCTTGGACCAGTGTATACTACAGAAGAAGAACACCTTGCTGCCCTGCTGGTTGAGGCCTGCGCTGCTTGCTAAGAAGGAATACTGGACCTTCTTCCTTCATCCCAGGCTGGGAGACTCCAAGGGTAATCTGACTGACCACCTGTTCTGAGCTACAGTGACATAATGAGCTCAAGAGGCTTCCCTGCCCAGCTGACCTGCTGCCTGGACCTGCAACTGGAACTGCCTGAGCCCTGCTGTCCTCATCAAGAGTGGGTCCCTGATCCCGAAGAGGTGCATTCCCAGGTCCTGGACCCTTGGCTGGCATCAGAGTGCACTCCTCTGACAAAAAAAAAAGAAATTATGAAGTTTTGGGCTCTTCGCATCCACAAACAGGCCTGTTCATGGCAAGATCTTGTTACACGTGCCTACTGCCAACGCAAGGGTCTTGTGAACCCGACTCTTTGTGCTAAAGAGACCGCAAGGGACGACTAGCAATGAGAGATCTCTCTTCGCGCTACAACATCGACAGGCCGCAGTTAACGCCAATGCGAATCTCTAGCAAAGACCATCCTCAATGCACGACAGGATCTTCGAACTACAGCAATGACGACCCAAAACGCCCGGCCAGCTCTTTGTGCTGCAGCGACGACCATCCACAACGCTTTCCCTGCTCCTCAAGGCCTCCTCTACCATGAGCGGCATGCTTCGCGCTGGACATTTGAAAATAACTTTTCCAGTGGAACTAACCTGGTCACTGTATTCGTCCCACGCTCCATCGTGGTTGGCCTGAACTTATGATTTTCACCCGGTTTCAAATGATCAGATGACAGAAAGTGGCGCTTTGTGCTTTTAGGTGCTATACTTACCCTAAATATTTGAAATTGTATATCTCCGGTTCTATTGATTGTATTTTCATTGTTTTGATCTCAAATAATGAATTAAATTTTACTCTATTTTTCTAAATTGGTGTGAGGGTTTTCTAGTGTTGTATGTTCACTTCATTGCTGTTTGTGTGCTGCATAAAAACTTTACACATTGCCTCTAAATTAGGCCTGGCTGCTTTTGTGCCAGACTACCAGAAGGTTAAGCACAGATTAATAATTTGTTGTCTTTTGTGATTCACCTTGACAACGATTGTGGCTGTTGTTTGAGAAGGGCTCACAGCTCCTTCAACCAACAACCCAATTTCACACATGCTGCCTATGTTCAGTTACCTATCCACCATACCTACCTTAGTGACTGTTGAGGAGACTTGACTAAGATGCCTTAGCATGCGGACAAATAAAGCCATGTCTGGAAGCTAGCAAGATATATGAAGACGTGATTTCCAGGGGTCACTCTTACACACTGCAACTTTATAGACAGACATAGAAAGTGAGATACTAGAACTTTACAGTGATATAAGAACAGCCTATGTTTATCCAGCAACTTCACCCCATTCCTGGATGGACAGCCCTATCATGCACTCAACTTCAAACTCATTTACATCCATACACTGATGTCAAGGGCTAGAACCCTAATTACAAAATAAAGTCCTCTTATAGAGGAAGATGGGGGGCATATTTACAAGCCACTATCGCCACCACAATGTCACTTCTAGTGATGTTGTGGTGGCGATAGGAGCTTCGCCTTATTTACAAACGCTGACTTGTAAATAAGGCCCCCTTTCACGCTATACATAGCGTGAAAGGGGCGGGCAATGGGTGTTGTGATGGGCGTTGCACCGCAACACCCATTGATTTTGACGCTGGCCCCTTTTTACAAGAGCAGCGTAAATAGGAGGCAGCACCAAAATTAAGACCAGGGAAACCCTGGTCTTAAACAGACGAAATGTGGAGAAATGTTTCATTTCTCCTCGTTTTTGCTGTTTTCATGTGTGCTGCGTTGTGCAGCACACATAGGAACAGCAAAACGTCAATAATTGTTTATGTGCAGAAAGGTCCCCCTCCCTGCACATAAACAATCATTTAAAAAAATGCCGTATTGCAACTTCTATGTGTGCTGCATTAAGCAGCACACATAGAAGTTACAAAACGGCCTTTAAAGATTGTTTATGTGGAGGAAAGCACATCTTCCTACACATAAACAATCTTCCCCTCAACGCAGACACCCTTGCATTATGGTGCAAGGGTGCCTGTGTTGCCGCTAGGCAGCTAAATTTAGCGCCAGTGCAGGGGGAAACGCACCATATTCTTGTTAATATGGTGCAGCCCTGCATTTCTAAAAGTGACGAAGCGTGTCGTTAGCCTTCTTGGCTTAACGACACGCTTCACCACTTTCTTGTAAATATGCCTGTAGTTTTCTGATTCGGAAGCCTTTCAAGAAACCATGGTGAGAGGCCTGGGAGATGGCAGGCACCAATCTGTTAGACCAACTTCTTCTCTCTGGCAGGTATGAGGTGATGGTCTCCTATTCTTTCCAATCCCAATAGTGATAGGACTGCGATTGAAATGGCAAATTGCACTATGCCAAAAATGTACAGGAGGAGAATGTCTGAACTGGAACACCACGACAGGACCTTACCAGAAGCTAGACCAAAACTCAGTTATTTCAAAGTACTGCACCATTAGTACTGAAGAGCAGAAAATCTCCACAAAGTGAATCTGTTGTACCACTTCCCATGGTGGTGGTGTACACAAGCAGGGTGTGATCTCACAGATGTCTTTTGGTTCTGTCCTATACTGAGCACATATTGGGAGTCAACACGAGAAATTCTAAAGGGTGTCAGCGATAACCCATTTCATTAACCTGGCCATACTTCTTGACTTTTCTGTGATTGCGGATATCACATGCCATCGGAAGAGATGGCGGTCCACCCTGCTTGCAACAGCTAAGGTTTGTATACCTTAGCACTGGTGGTCAACCTCGCTCCCATCTCGCAGAGAGAATATAGTGGGGATGTTCAGAGTTGCGTCATGCAAGAAGTTCAAATACAGACTGACTGCATCATGAAATGAAAATGTTCAAATTTGGACACCGTTACTGGATGGAGAGAGAGTTGCTTGACAAGGAGTCACATGATCTGTCTCACACATCCATCACCCGAGAACGGACCAACACACCCACCACCCCACATCTACATACCACTACATTACATATGTCTGAAGCCAATGTCTCATTTATCTGTGATGTCCCTTTATCGCCAAACCATTATTAACCGTCCCTCATCCCTTTTCTCTTTCCTTCATTAAATGACCTATTCAGTGACTGACAAAAACGACAGCTCATTTTCCTCACGTGCTACCCGTTGACCGAGACGACATGAGGAGTGATCGCTCCCCTAAGACTTGAAATATACATGTGTCAATGACATACAGTTGCCACGACTCACCGCCGCACCACAAACAGCCGCAGGAATACTTAATGGTACCAACAGATTTACTGTCACACTTCATAACCCTGAATCTCTGCATGTCTACACCTCTCCCCTTCATCCTTGGTGAGATCTGGAAATGTTCTTTAGTTCTATTGGTTGGTCCAAAATGGTTAAGCTGCGTAGGTCACTAGTCATTCGTTGACGTATATAAAGGTACATGGGTTGCTGCTCCGAAATACCAGAAACAGGGAATAGAGCCCTGGGAAATGTAGGGTCAGGTGTACTAAATGGGTTTACAGTCAATAGCACCCCAAATTGGAGTTTCCGACCGTAAAAAGTTTTTGGGCATCTGGCCTATATCCCTTTTAAGAGTCAGTAAAGTTTTGCCAGCTCCTAAAATGGCTTTAGTAATGTATGGCGAATAGAAGTTCCTACCCCATTGTATAAATGGTTTAGGACCTAAATGGAAATCATAAACTATTGAAAAGTTACTGACTCCTACGTTGGGGTGGCAACTCACTCACAAAAGGGAAGGGCGTCGTTTTGTACCCCTTCCGTTTGTTAACGTTGAATAAAGTTTAAGTAGAAGAAGACTGTGGACCACTGCCAACTCTTAAAGAAACTTTAGAAAAAAGAAAACCTTTTTTTAAAAGCTACCTCATTTTGTTAAGGAAAATGGGTTGTTTGCTAAAAGCAAAAGTTTCTTTATTTAAAGGAAATCACAAACAGGGTGGTCTGCTCACCGTTGCTGGCCACCCTCCCTGTGATATCCACCAATCAGAGTGAGTCGCAATTTGTGACCTACTTCATGAATATTACTGAGGTAGGTCGGATTATTGACCTGCTCTGATTTAGAATTTTTGGGAACCAACCTAAGGCCAGATTTTCAAAAAAGGCACGCAACACAGTGCAGCCCCGAAGAGGCTGCGCTGCATTGCGTGACAAGGAGGGGGCAGGAGAGCGCCATAGATACAGAGATATGGCTCTCTCCTCCCCTTTCCCTAGTGGCAGCGCTGATTTCAGTGCCGTGCGCCATGCACAAACCTTGGCACCATAACGCATCAGTGTGCCTGAGTCTAGCACAGTGGCGGCTGGTGGAATTTGAAAGTGGTGAGCGTAAGAGCAATGAATGAGTTTTTGCGTGCTAGTGAGCGAAGTGAGCGAGCCCACACTTATTATGAGAGGGGTCAGGGTGTTCTCCTGCTCAGAATATTTTTTTTAATTGGTGTATTTTGGTGTCATTTTCAGTATTATTTCTATGATAAAGTACCAAAAATACAGTTTTGAATTATTTACAACGCTGTGTCTGTTTTTTCAACCTCATCCTACTAGTTTGCGACAATCAAGCAATTACTGACAATATTTCAAATGTGTAGAATGGTAAATGTGTAGATTGCTGTGTCATAAAGCTCGTTTTCTATTTTTGTATTAAAATATCCAGCTTTTTTTTTTATTTGGTGGCTGCCGTTCTGCAGGGATTTAAGAGGGCCAGGTCCCTCTGGGTCTCAGGCCCAAGAGTAATTAAAAACGGACAGTTAAATGGGTCCCTGTTGGACCCTATATTGATGTGCTTAACTTTACAGGCAAATAACACTAATTGATTCCTGAACAATGAATAAAAAAAAGTTTAGGCAATCCATGTCAGTGATTTAGTTTCTGTTTCTAATTCACGTTTTACTTAATCTACACTCCCTAAGAGTGATAGCTATTTCCAAGATCCTGCGTTTTTGAGTTTTTTTCGTGTACCACATTACTTGTGTATAGTGCATACTTTGGACTGAGTCACCGCCAGGATTTTTTTTTAATGGGCCAAGATAGAGAGCTCTGGAGTTGAGGCTGCAGGCAGTACATGTTTCTCACAGTGCCTGTCAAGGCTCAAATAGGTGTTAAAGAGTGTTGCGAATGTTGACATCCGATCTTTGACCTCTCAGCACAGCGCACACAGCAGTGGTCATGTTAGCAAGCAGCATTCTAAATTCTGCTGGACTGAGAAGAAACAAATGTGATGTTTCTGAAAAGTAGTAATTTATCCAGTACAGAAGTTAAAATTAGGCAACTTGTAAAACATGCGTCTGGAACATTTTAGAAACATCGATTACGGACTTACATTCTATGTCCAGAAATAAAGTTGCCCAATTTAATTAGGCAAATGGCTTTCTAGACACAGAACATGCTGAATAAATCGTCTTTGTTTCTTCTTAGCCAGGAAGAATTGACAAGTCTGCTAAGTGCCCGCTGATTACCTGCTGCTGAAACAGAAAGAGGAAAATGGAAAATGAAGGAGAATGAAGGGTAGAAGGAAGTGAAAGAGGTAGTAAGAGAGGGGTGAACCGCAGCATATAGGATTTAAAACGAGCAGAGAAAGGGAGAAAAAAAGTGAGAGGAAGGTAAGAGACAGGCAGGCTACTAACTTACCCAACAGTCTTGTCCTGAAATGCCATCAGCTCCGTTTGTTGTTGTTGACGGAGTTCCGATTTCTTTTCTTTCCACAAGCAAGCCGCTCCTAACCTCAGGGCCGGACTTGCCGTAGCGGGCACCGGGCATTTCCCCGGTGGGCCGCCAGGGTGGGGGCCGATTTTGTGCCCCTGGGGGGCCGTTTTTGTTACAGGACCGTTTTTGCAGCATAGCTGCAGTATCGGCCCCTGTAACAAAATCAGCCGAAACCGGCCCTGGCAACAGCTCGGCCACACCCCCAACCCCTGAGGGGGCGGCCGAGCACTTTGCCAGGACCGGTTTTGGTTCCCAGTCCGGCCCTGCCTAACCTGCCCTGGAATCACGGGTCTCTCACAGCCTGCAAGGCCTCTTGCAAAAGCTGTAACGCCTCCCTTTCCAAGTCATTACTGTGTGACACTTGGGAAAGGGTAGGGTTAATTAAGGCAGCTCTAAATGACTGTCAAGCAGCCCCGGGAGTACATGGCTGACACTGTACACGCCCAGGGCTGCTTAAAAAATGTGACGCTTTAACTTGTCATTATTGGGCGGTCCCTGGGACCCCAAAGTATTGCTGACCTGGGCTGGCAGCATGTCAGCCCATTCTAGGCTGCTTAAAAATAGCTTAATTTTCAAAAAATCCATGACGTAACTGGCACATGCGCTACAGCGCATGTGCCCTTATGAAATCTGCCTTGTTGTTTGATGTCTGTTTTGGCGAGGCAGCTATGCACAGTATGCAATGTTTTTAATGGAAAATGGATGGTAATTGCTTTTTGCATTTACCATTCATAACGCTGGGAAATTACTAAGGGCGCAGCCCCTCTGCCCACCAATAGAAACCGCCACTGGTCTAGCATAGGTTTTGTACAGGAAGGATACCCTTCCTGTACAAAAGACTATGCCAAGACAAGTTCAAACACTTTTCCTACTTTGTATGTGTGCTGCACAGTGCAGCACGCAAGAAAATCAGGCCAAGAAATAAGATATTAAAACATTTCTCCTCTTAACGCCTCCTTTCAGATGACGTTAACTTTTGTCGCTAAACCCTGTCTACAAATGTTTGTAGATAGGGTTTTGTGTCAAAAGGCGAAGGTATTTGCATGGGAACGCCCATGTACCACCCACGTAATGCCCCCTTGAGGCAAAGTAACGCAAAGCAATGCTTCACGCTGCTTTGCATTACTTGTAGGGTACTTTCCAATACAAAACAAGTTTTGCGCTGGAAAGTAAATTGGTAAAAAAACATTTTGTGCTGGTTCGCGTCACTTTTGTGGCGCTAACCGAGCGCAAAATGTTTGAAAATCTACCTCTTAGTTGTCTAAAAGCTGTTTCGCACTATTCCACACTAGAAGCAAAAATGCTGCTCATGAATTGTGGCAAGTTTTTGCAGCCCGCATATTCATTCATCTGGAATGTAGTGTTGTAGGATTGTACGTGAAAGTTAGAACTGTGCTTTAGAGCCTAATCTTCCATAAATTGTATAAGTAATAAGTTTAATGAATTTGAACATTTAATATATTATACAGATTTGATACACTTGGCCAATTACAACTCTCATCTTTATTCGTCTTTTTTTCTATACGTTAGGTTTTTTGAATGATACTTTGTTATAACGTACAGATGTACAATAAAATGATGCTTTGAAAATACAATATATCTAAATGCTAATAAAAACGGTTTCAAGAAAGTTAAAGGGGGATATTCTCAAGAACGTGCGATAATCATCGCCAAAATAGGTTAACGCAATTTTTCACATCGCCGTCTATCGCGGGAAAATAACTGCGTGTTAACGTCTCATTCTCAACACAGCGGTAACATGCAATAGTTTCCCGATAACACATCAAATGTCCGCGATAAAATTACCGGGACGGCGATAAAAATCTAAAGCCTAACATGAAAAAACATGCGATGGGCCCAACTGCAATAAAAAATCCAGCGATAAGCAGCGCCGGGCCTGCAAGTCCCACAAGTCAGGCGGGAAAAACCACTATAAAAGCGGCAACAAAAAACACAAACAAAACACAAACAACTGCGAAGCACCATGGAGGTAGCCGGAGCAAGTACAGAGGACAACCAGAACCCCACAAGCCCCACGGAGGACCAGCCTGGGACCTCGGGGTCAGGGAAGGGCAAGGAGAAGAAGAGGAACCCGCCTTTCAGTACGCAGGAAAACCAGATCCTCATTACGGAGGAGATAGAACACCACCACCAACTGTTCATCACCTCCACTGTGTCATTGGCAACTAAAAATACTATATGGCAGTCCATCTTGGCCAAGGTGAATGCAGTCGGAGTGAAGAGAAGGGAAGTGGACGACTGCAAGAAGTGCTGGACTGATTTGAAGCGCAAAACCAAGTTGAAACTCGCAGCCAACCTGAAAGCAGCAATACAGACTGGAGGTGGGAGTCCAGCGACACACCAGGAGCTGGATGAGATGGAGGAAATGGTGACCCGAGTCATCTTTGGGGAGACGGTGGCAGGAGTTGGGGGACCGGACACTGCACAACATGACCTGAGCCAACAGCAACAGGGTGAGTAACGACCAGGGACTGGGGGGATAGGGGGAGATGGGCACAATGGCACACATGCACAATTAAGTATAGCACATCTGCGGACAAACCATGCTCAAGAGTCACAACTCCGACCAAGAGCCCAATTTACCCAAGTCTGCAATATCTCAGCACTGTATAAGCACAGAAGTGAAAGGCACACCGCCTAAAAGGGATATGGGCCAGCAAAATCAGAGCTGAAAGGGCAACACACCCACAATGCAGCACACACACATAAGAATCAGAGCACCTCAACATTGACAACAATGTGGTACAAACTGCAACACCTTCACAACAGAACAGAGGACACAACTGCTGCTGCTTGTGTGTAGAAAATGGCCATTCGCATTTGGCATAGCAGGAAACTGTGGGATGATAATGTACAAGTACAACCTCACATCCCTGATGGTGTAGAAATGTCAACTGTCCCGCATCAAATAGGCATCTCCTCACAAACAGTCACAATGTACATTGTCATGCAGTCTGTAAGTAAACTTGTACAATGCGTGAACATACATGTGATCACAATGTCAATCTGCAGCTCCCCTTCACATTGCAGAGGGAGAATCAACACCTCCTGCAGAGCAGACCCAACAACTCAGCACTGATGATGAAGAGGACCTCCCCAACATCGACACTGACGCCCGTCAACAGCTCACGGACAGCTTCGGCACCCCACCTCCAGGAGTAGGGCAGCCCAGCTGCATCCAGGAGACCCCACCCCCTGCACAGACCACACAGCAGGAAGCACCCACCACCACGGCTGTCTCCCAGGACCCCCACAACCAACACATGGCATTCCAACGCCTTGTGTTAGGGTGCCTGGAGAAGATGGCTGATCAGCTGAGGGTGGGGTTCGACCTCATGGCAGCCAAACTAGATGCCATACGTGGGTGTCTAAGTCCCATCAGGGACCACTCACAGTCCCTAACGGACACCCACTGTCCGCTCCATGCTCTCCAACAATCCATGGCTGACATCGCTGGAGTCATGACTCTGAGCCAAGAACAACTGTCTAGTCAGAGTGGCTCCAGCGATGTCAGCCGGGAGTTGGGACACATAAGGAGAATGATGGAGAGCTTGGAGCGGATGCAGGCGGAAATAATGTTTGCCACGGCTGCACACCAGCGAGATGTAGCTGTGATCTTCCATGCCCTGCAGATCCTCGTCATGGCATTGCCGCCACAAGGCCTGGCGCGGATGAATGCTGCTGCTACTACTCCATCCACATCTCCGCCCCCTGACGTGTCCGTGCCACACAGTGATGCAGACTAAACACCACCACACACATGTGAGGCACCTGACACATCAGAGGACGAAGATGATGATGAATCTGGCTTTGTGGTAAGAATGAAGTGGTAGCATTCATCTCCGCCATATGGCCTGTTTCAGCTTGGTTCTGCCCTCTGCATCATGCCCTGGAATAACACCTTCCACTGTCCCCTGATACACCCAGCGACACTTACCTTGGACCTCGACATGGACTGCCACATATTGTTTGGTTACCAATGACACAGCAATCACACTGCGGACTGGAGTCTTCCTCTTCCGATGAACTTGTCAATCCCTAAAGGACTCTGGCTGGCCCTCCACGGGGCAACAATATAAAGTGGGGTTTGCATGGCCCTGTACTGCTCCAGCTTCAACACTCCACTGAATGCGAATAAAACATTCTAATTCACACAGATGTGTCATGGCTATGATCAATCAAGTATGAAAGTATGGATGAATGTAGGGACAGTGATTCCACAAAAAAGGTACTCCCTGGGTAATGCTATCAATGCGCATGTATGGCCGTGACCCAGATCGGCAGTGAGACACACATTGTCATTCAAATCAACACTCATCACAGTTGAATACAAGTGAAGGTGCGTAGACTTTATTAGCATGTGCGTGTCAGTACAGGCAAGTTAAGTGCCACAACATGCAGACCAATGCAGCAGTATGTCAGAATTTTGGAACATTGCCAAGCGCCGCAGTCCACTCCGGGGGAGTGCCTCACCTTTCACAGGTGTGTGTCAACCCGAGTTGTTGTCCGCTCATGTATTCAGAGTCCAGGCGAATGCAGCCATGTCCACTGTTGTCGTGGGATATGTGACCAGATCTCCAAGATGCAACAAGGTGTTGGGACATGTGCAATGGGTTCCAATCTGATGTGGCTGCAGGTACGTAGTTACTCGTCCATGAAAGCGATTGCAGCTTCGTAGGCTATCATTTCCAACATGAGGTCGTTGTCGACTTCATCAAACAGGACGGCGAGGCAATCCATTAGCAGGTCCAGACAGATGTGCTGCATCCACCCCCTTTCACCAATTAGCACTACAGCCCAATAGGGGAGAGGTTCAATGTGGTCACTGCACACGAGGAATTGTGCAATCTCCCAGGTCCAGCTGCCAGCATGTATGCCAAGTTTCAAGGCATCCCATAAACGGGTATCACGGTGACACTCCTGGTCGTGGGCCAACAGGGGGCGCACACACATGTCAAAATCCAGTTCAGATACCGTCCTGTTGGATAGGCAGACATCCATGGATCACTCGAATATGCACGATCGACAATGTAACACAGGCTGAACGCAGGTGACGTTGGCAAGGCGGAAGCTTAGCCGGTAACTGATCCGCAGCACTGCCAATGGCAGTGCCCCCAGTAAATGCAGCATACGTGCATGGTACAGTTCCACGTGACGGGTTGTGCATGTGTCTGGGATGTTCTGCCATTGCGTTAGTAGCTCTGGTTGAAGTGGCACTGTTCTGACCTGCGCCAGTTCTGTGGATGAAATGCCACAGCTCGGATCAATGAGTTGTTTTAGTGTGCAACGGTTGTACGCCTGGGATGGTGTGGGAGTAAGTGTGAAGGCCATTCCATGCAAGATAACTTCGAGCAAGGACTTCTGTGTGTGGGGTGTGTATACATTGGTCTTTCGTCGGGCTGTGCGTAGTGTGGGAGTCGTCATCAGCTGCTATAGTATCTGTCAGGGGGTGCCGGGCACATGCAATTCCGAGGTCGGAGGTGCAGATGTGCTTCCGCCTGATAGTTCAGACAAAGGAGCTTTCATCCCTAATGTTAGTTTGTCATCTGCTTGCATTCAGGAAATGTGATGCGGCTTGTTGGGGGTGGGGTGGGATGTGTGCAACTTTGGGATTCATGTTTGACATGTCTTGCATGTGGCAAACGAGCGGCATCACTGTGTGTTACATTGCCTCACAGCTGCTCCTCCCTCCCCCCGAGCCTATTTACTTGTGTGCGCTGCGCGGTTGCATCACTTGCACTCCTACGGCACACCATTGTCATGCCTGGCTGCGCATGTCCACAAGCCTGACAACGACACTGTGATGTTGGCCGCTGAAGGTGGGCGGCCACGTGAGTGTAGGCCTATGGTAAGGATAGGGCGGACACAGATGTAGAGTTCGTGCCTGGCTGTACTCGCGCTGTGATTAAGGCTAGGCATTTGGCTCATGCTGCGGCAATAGAGATACACACAACACTTGTCATGTATGAGCCAAGACCCTGAGCGGTCTTGCACTCCTTCATTTCTCCGTTCGTGCGAGCCCGCCCTCCGGGTACATGCTACATTGCAACATTGTCGATTGCGGGCCGAGTGGCGCCGACACTACAACAGAGACACATGCATTAGTCACTTCCTTGTCCAGGCCAGCACTGAACCATGCCCAGAGCCCCGTGCAAATTCTTCACACCCCTACGCTGGACTGGCGTACACCGGCCCAGCCCACTCCGCTTATGCTTACAGGGGTGGACGACAAAGCTACGTGTCCAAGGTCTTACCCACTGCCTGAGGTGACATGGTTGCGTCCGCTGTCCACAGCACAATGTAATGTGGTAGGGCCCTGGGCCATCATGCATACATAATGACCACACGGATACACTTAGATAGATAGTGGAACTGGCTACGGGCACGTGCGCCCGGCCCATTTTATTACCAGGGTCACATGTCCAGTGACGCCTGTGCTGGATGGGTGTGGGGTGAGTGTAAGCCAGCCCTCAGGGAGTGCTGGTGCTGGTGCTGGCAACAACTAGAACAGTGATCATCGGTTCACACACACAAGACTCAATCATGAAGGGTCCATGACTTGCAGTGCACTGTGGTAGGGGCACCAGATCTGGAATCACACACACAAGATTCAAACATAAAGGGTCCATGACTTGTGGTGCACTGAGTTGGTGGCACCTTAAGCGCTCAGCGGGTGTGCAGCCAGCGATGATGGCGTGTCCTTGCAGGTCAGGATTGGATTTGTGAGCCCTGCTGACCGCAGTGTAGGCCGGAGGCAGCGGTCAGAAAGGGCCCACAGCCACGTGGCGATGACTTGTGGTGCACTGAGTTGGTGGCACCTGAAGCGCTCAGCGGGTGTGCAGCCAGCGATGATGGCGTGTCCTTGCAGGTCAGGATTGGATTTGATTTGTGAGCCCTGCTGACCGCAGTGTAGGCCGGAGGCAGCGGTCAGAAAGGGCCCACAGCCACGTGGCGATGACTTGAGCTGCACAGACTTGGTGGCACCTGAAGCGCTCAGCGGGTGCGCAGCCTGCGATGATGCGTCGTCCGGGCGGGCCGCACTGGAAGCAATGTCTGTTGCCTACTGGACTGCACCATGAATAAATCAAGACTGAATTTGACTTGTGAGACCTGCTGACCGCAGTGTAGGCCGGAGGCAGTGGTCAGAAAGGGCCCACAGCCACGTGGCGTTGACTTGTGCTGCACAGAGTTAGTGGCACCTGGAGAGCTCGGCGGGTGCGCGGCCTGTGATGATGCGTCATTTGACTTGGGGGACCTGCTGACCACAGTGTAGGCTGGAGGCAGCGGTCAGCAAGGGCCCACAGCCACATGGCTTTGACTTGTGCTGCACAGAGTTAGTGGCACCTGGAGCGCTCAGAGGGTGCGCGGCCTGCGATGATGCGTTGTTTGACTTGGGGGACCTGCTGACCGCAGTGTAGGCCGAAGGCAGTAGTCAGCACACACATAACTCTGCGGTGCTGTGCCGCTGGGTGCGCTGGGGGCCTGTGTCGCGGAAGGCAGCGATCGGCTGAGGAGGCTGGCGGTCACGGCAGCGGACTCGTGGCAGGGTGAGTGGCACCGCCCTGGCAGTCGCGTTGGCCATCCCGGAAGTGAACCACGCCCAGAGCCCCGGTCTATTTATTCACACTCCTACGCTGGTGTGGCGTACGCCGGACCAGCCCACTCCGCTTCCGCGTACAGGGGGGGACGACACAGCTACATGAACGAGGTCTTCCCCACTGCCTGAGGTAAGATGGTTGCGTCCACTGTCCACAACACTGCACACACCAGCAGTATATGTCCACAGGGACATCTCTGTGCTCTGCATACTGGAGTCTGTCCAGCACATCACCGCCACACTTGGCATTGTGTACATTCTTATTCATGGGTGACTTGCCTCCTTCACACATACTTGGTTCCCACCTCTCCCACATTCTGCAATTGTGTGGCTGAGGGGCCATGCCTTTTCGGAAGGTCAGCTGTCTTTTTCTGCGCTGCCTCGGTGGTAGTCCGGGGGGGGGGGGCAGGAGCAGGGGGTGGTGGCGGTGGGTGTTGTGGACCTCTTGGGTCTCCGAGCTGCATAATCATTGGCTCCATGACATGTGTTGGTCTTCAGATGTGGCTCTGGGCAGGGCTCCCTTTCATACTGAAGGTTGTCGTCCTGCTTAACACCAGTAAAAGGCAGGTGTTAAATACCTGCTGCTAAAGCGCCTTATCGCCTGTTTTCAGGTTGCATCGCAGATCTGGCTGCTCGTTGTGAATATCGCGAAGTGGTGTTTTCGTGTGTTTTTGCGCAGGAACGCCTACTCTGCATATCATTAGCGTTAATTGTCGCTCTCATCCGTGGCGATGTGTTTAGCGGCAGCTATCGCAGGAAAACTGGCGATGTCGGCAGTTTGCACCAGCTTGTGAATAGGGTGATAAGTCTATCGCCACTTTTGCGGCGCTAAAGTGCCGATAAATCGGCGATGACTCCTTGAGAATATGCCCCAAAGTGTTTATGTTAATCTATTGAAGTCAAAAGGTTGCGATTAGAAGGAATTCGAATGGTTAACTGTCCAGCAGAGATGCGCTGTGCGTGCTTCACACTTTCTTCCGTGGAAACTTCATGGATATAACTCATAAGATGACCACGGTTCACACCTACGTTGGCGACAGAGGTACTGTTGAAAGGTAAGTGGATTCATGCAAAAATGCGAACCAGTTAGTTGATTAGATTGTGAGTGTAAGGAGGCTGCAGTAGGCCAAGTAGAAGTCTGAGCTGCAGTTAATCGTACTCGTCGCCAGATGGCAGACGCTCACCGTGAACGAAGTTTCCTAGACAAGGGTATGTGTGAAGTGTAGCTTTTAATTTGAAACGGAGCTAGCTGTCACGTCAAATACTTTAAACTGCGTGTTTGGACTTATTGCCAATGCTTGTCACAGCTGAACTATGCTTACAAGATAACGAGAAAATGCTTCAGTCATTTCCACGTGGCATTCTTTCTATTTATAGCTATCTCTGAAGTGAGAACATCTGTGGAGCATAATATTCCCGAGTTCCTTTTCGTCTCCTCACCTGAGATCCTTGTTGGCGAATTAGAAATATCCTCTTTGATTTCACATGTGAGAGAGAAGCTCTGCCTTTTTATATTTTATGTTTTTTGGCTTTTTTGCTTGCTCATGTGCCTCCAGTGCCGACAAGTGAATATTGGAAGGGCATTTCCAGAAGAACATAGAGCAGTTGCGTGAAGCATCTGTATGCTGTTATTTCTTCACTGGCGTTTATTGTGTGTGGTCGCAGAACTATTGGAACGTTCAATTATTGTCTACAGTGATGTCCATCTTAATTGTTGGAAATTCTGGCCACATTTACTGACAGTTTGTTGTGGTCGGATTTACTTTCCAAAGTTGCCTAAAGTAATGCAAAGCAGTGCTATGCGATACTTTGTGCTACTTTTTGTACAGGGAGAGCAACCTGAGCGCTGCATAGGCGTTCCCATGCAAGCAACTAACATTTGTAGACAGGGATTTGCGCTAAAAATTATGCCTCTTCGAGGCAGACGTTACAGTGAAGCAACTTTTAAAAGTCTTCACATTTTTCCAACTTTGCATGTGTTCTGCAGTGTACAGCACACATACAAAGTAGGAAAGGTATTAAAACATAAGCTTTGTACCAGAAGGCTCCCTTTCCAGCACAAAGCCTATGCTTAACAGAACACACACACCCTTGCACTACAGTGAAAAGTTAGTAAATCTACCCCTCAGCCTTATTTCTGGTTATTGAGGAATCTGCACAAAGCAAATCATAGTTAGTGCAGATAGAAAGCAATATTTACCAAGTTTTGAGAAAGGCTAATCGCTATTTTAGAAACAAAACAATCAATGTCCCTTTTCCCAGTGCCCCTACTTGCTTTGCTGTGTCTTCGCTAAGTAACGCTATGAAATTCTGGGGCAGATTGACTAATTTTTAAAATTTGCTCTGCTGCGTTGCACAAAGGGTCAAAATAACACAATTCCATATCTACGAAGTTATGTTGCTGCTGCTGCCATTCCTTGAGCTGGCGCTCTTAAAGACTGGCTTGTGTGATGCACAGCCTCACAGGGGCCAATGTGAGCTTTTCAGCACAGATTTTTATGCTGGGAGCATACCTTTCCAGTACAAATTCCTATGTTTAAACAAACATGGAAGAATCACATGCACTGAATGTGTGGTGCTCTCGTCAGCATACATTCAGTGGATGGGTCTTTTGAGAAATTAAAACATTTCTCTTTTTTAGCGACTACTTCATGGAGTCATTCGTTTTTAAGCAAAGCTGTGTTTACATCATCCATGGCATCGTAAAGATTTTTGCGGAAAGCGGAAGTAATTTTGACGCATCAATGTGTTACTGCTGCGATGCGTCATATCTTGTAAATAAGGCCCCTAGAGACCTGATCTGGGAATTGTGATGAGAGCTACAGCCAGCATGGAACCACCAAACTAAGAGAGTATCTGAGAATAAACATGCAAAACAGTCCCGGTCACCTGGGGGTGGGTGTGTATGTGTGTCTACGAGCGTGCGTGCGTGCATGTGTGTGTGTGTGTGTGTGTGTGTGTACACACAGCAGTGGTAGCAGAAGGTCGAAGGGTATGTTTCTTTGCTAATACTCCACCATCCACACATTGAAAATGTTAATCATTATATCATGACTTTTATATTTTGTTTACCTACCTCCTGTTGCTAGATATCATCCTCCTCATTGACGTCATGGATTTCTTATGGCTGCATTATGCAAAATGAAGTAAAGTACAATATTGCCAAAATTGTCAGGTGTGTATTGGGGTGTTCTACAAGTGCTCTGGAGGCCTCCGGAGAAATTCTGTATCTCCAACGTGTTCTTACATTCAGTCGCGGCGCGCATGACTCGCGGATGGGGGCGGGGGCGGAGGGGGTCGGATCTAAAAATAAATGTAAAAAAATTTACTTACCGGGTCCGCACCGCCTCTGCTACTGGCCGGGTCCCGCTGCAGTGCTGGAACAGGAAGAAGGCAGCCTCCCTCCCCTCCCCTAAGCCAAATTTGCGGACAGCGCCCAGCCGGGCGCCTGTAGGGAGGCCATTTTCTCTATGTAGGCTGCATGCAGCCTACATATAGAAAATCCAGAGGGCGCATGACTGGTTTGGTCGGCCCCAGAGGGCCAACCAAAGAGTCAGGGCACTCAGAGTGGCCAAGCCACTCCTCCCTGACCCGCCCACCCGTCCGCCCCCAACCAGGCATACCCTCCCGCCCGCCTCCAACCAGGCATACCCTGCCTTCTGCTTTCTCGCAGCGCAAGAAGCAGAAACATAAAATGGTATTTAAAATACCATTTTATGTTTCTGCTTCTCGCACTGCGACCAAGCAGTGGGGCAACGCTCCTTCGCCCTAATGGAGGAGCCGCCCCTGCTTACATTATCTTAGTTCTGATATGAACTGGATTGTATGTCACCCTGAAGGAGTGGTATGATCCTTGTATCAGCAATGTCAACATTCATATTCACAGTCTGCTAAGTAGGTCACAACAGATTTGGCAGTTAGTGTTTGTCGAATTGCATATACCAAGATTAGTAGCACTGATAGATAAGCCATCCAGTGTAGAAGAAAGACCAGTTCTCTTTACCCAGACCTTCTGTCAGGGACTGTCCGAGACTATGTCAGGAACACAGTCAGGGACTTGGGCAAAGACTGGGAATGGGGTAGAAAACGCACACAGAGAGGGGAGTACAGCGCTGCCCAGGATCACACAGGAAGTCAGAGGAGAAAAGGGATCCAAAGGGGAAGCCTGTACAAAGGAACAAGATGGCTAAGACTCAGAAAGGAAGGGCACTCACAAGGCAATTTAGCATTCAGACTAACTACACCCAGGACGGACGTGCAAGACATATATATAATACAACAATCACAATAAAGGGAATGTGGGGTAAAGCACTCAGGAGCTCCACACGGTAAGACTGAAGCTTAGTAAGTTCCTCTCCCACAATTGCTGTTACAGATACTGACTGAAAATACCCACATATAGGATATGTATGCAAAGGCAGGGTCTGTGGAGCTTATACCTATGGTGATGTTATAACAGTAACTCAAAGACAATACTCACAGTGAACAAGAAACACCACCTAGGTAGTCAGCTGTGCCCACGGATCCTGGCGATCAAACAGGAACACGCAAGGCAGTAACAGCAAAGGGGTAGAACTAAACACAAGCACAATAGACAAAGAGCTAGCAAGGAGGAGTGCTTAACAGGAAAGGAAGGAAATCACAGGGCACACTTGTCAGAAAGCAGGTAACATACATACAAGGTAACAGAAGCAAGACAGCATAAATAGAAAGACAGCAAACTAGAACTGGAACCAAGGAAATGGGAAGAAAGGCAGGGACTGGAAAAGGATATAAAGAAGGGGAGGCTACAAGGGTATACTAGAATAGTGCAGGTTCAGGAATCAAGAAAACAAAGTAGCATAGAAGGCAGTGCTAGGGCAGGAACAAGAATTGAGCTAAGGGGCAGGAGTCAAGGTAGCACTACAGGCAGTGCTGGTTCAGGAACAGGGAATTACTAAAGCTTCAGGAGTCAAGGTAGCACTGCAGGCAGTACTAGTTCAGGAACAGGGACATTACTAAAGCTTCAGGAGTCAAGGTAGCACTGCAAGCAGTGCTGGTTCAGGGAAACAGGAAATAGCTACAGCTCAGGAAACAAGGAGTCAAGAGAGCACTGCAAGCAGTGCAAATCAGGAACAAGAAATAGCTGAAGCCCAGGAACAGGAACAAAGAATAACTATAGCTCAGGAACTCAGGAAACAAGGTAGCACTGCAGGCAGTGCTAATTCATGCACAAAGAATAGCTATAGCTCAGGAATCAAGGAATATCAAAAGCTCAGGCAACAAGGATCGGTCTCACCAGAAAACAGCTACAATGACCAACACTGGGCTGAAGGGAGCTGGGGCTTAAAAGAGCTCACAGTAATCACATGCATCAGGTGTGAGCAGGCTAGCAGCAGCCAGCCACAGGTGAACTGAATTCCTCCCTTCATCCTTGGCCTGCAGGGGTGGAGACAAAGCAGTGAGCAGGGGATTATAGGTAATGGAGTTTTTAGCATGAGCAGACTGGCTTCCACAAAACCCGGCATGGATTGGGAATGGATGTCAATTCCTAAATAATGTCCAAATGCCTGGAAGTCAGGATATGCATACAGGGGAGTGTCTGGAAGCATATTAGAATACTGGAAAGCCCCACAATTCGGCCCCCCGGTGGTGGAAACGAGAGCACAGGGAGTGAATCGTGACACCTTCATTGCTAGCAATAGGCATTCTAAAATATTGCTTTGTTTGATGGTGTGACCTGGGGTTTTGAGATCTATTGCCGCCCCTTCAAGAAAGAAGTAATGACAGTGAAGAAAAAAAGAGCAGAAGAAGAAGAAGTGATATTGTTTATTGAAACAGAAGTCTTAAGAGTTCATCCAAAGGGTCACTAGCATGCGCCTGAACACTACAAAGGACTTGAATTATTCCATTATCTTGCTAACCGAAACCTGGAAATCTTTGTTGGTGCTTTGTCTGCAATAAGGGTCTAGGACAGCAGCCAATTCTGGGCTCTGTCTCTCCATCTGAATTGTCTGGCAGCATCAGCTTGAATTGTTATTTTCTTGGTATCTCTTGAGAAATCCAACCTGTGCAAGTCTATAAAGAGTGGGCTAAATTTCTCTAGATGCTTTACTAACATTTTTTGTGAAGATTGTAACTGGAAAACCATGATTAAGTACGGAAATTGGAGCCAAATGTTTTAAGTTTATGACCATGAATGTATTGATTTTCAAACACCAATTTTGAAATGGAGAAAATGTTTTAGAATTGTTAACTTTGCAGCTTCTAAATGACTGCTACATCAAAATTGTGATTACCAAATTGCGCATCTGGGTTTGTTGCAAAATTGTGATTCGCACTTTGCAAACAGTGTAGGAGGCTGAGGCTTTCTTTCGAGACATCACAAACAGGAAGTGAGCCACGTGTACAACAGAAGACGATAGAGGAGATGTTTGGAAAATACCCCTGTTTCTTCAAAGGACTAGAGAAGATTGGAAATGACCACTAAGTTGGCATAAAGAGTGGAGGAAAGCAAGAAAAGAAAAGGGAAATTCAGTGAGGCAGAGGGAGAGATCATAGCTGAAGAGTGTGTTGCAAACAATTACACTCTCTTTGGCAAATCCTTCCTTACTGTGCCAGGGGAAACCAATCGACGTATCTAGCAAAAAATACAAGAAAGGTTTAATACACTGGGGGGCATATTCACAAGGACCTACCGCTGATTTATCTCCACCTTAACGCATCCAAAGTGGAGATAGATTCAACACCCCATTCACAAGCGGGTGCAAACTGCAGACATCGACAGTATTCCCGTGATAACTGCCCCAAAATTTATCTCCACGGTGGACACCACCAACCAACCCTATTGAGATGCAGAGTAGGCGTTCCCGTGCAAAAACACACGAAAAAACCACAACACCACTTTCACAATGAACTGCCAGATCTGCGATGCGAACCAAAAACAGGCGATAAGCCGCGGTAGCACCAGGGATTTAATACCTGCCTTTTGCTGGTGTTAAGCAGGATGACCACCTGCAGTATGAAAGGGAGCCCAGCCAAGAGCCACACCTGAAGACCCACAGATGCCATGGAGACAATGATCATGCAGCTCGGATACCCATGAGGGCCACAACACCCACCGCCACCACCACCAGCCCCCCCCCCCCGCCCCCGGACAAACACATATTGTGCACGACACAAGAGCCACAAAAAGCGCATGATGACGCACATTGTCAAACAATAACACCCATGTGTGGCCAGAAGAATGAGAAACAGTCACACAGCACTGAAGTAACAACCAAAAACTTTATTGAAATACAACACAAAACACCAATGCGGAAGACTCCTGTCGGGTCCCTCCGGGACAATCCCGAAGTCACAGCCTGGAAAATAAAGCACAAAATCAGAACGTGTGCCATGCGCACATCAAAGGAGCGAGACACAGAGAAACAGAGAATGAAAGAAAGGTAGAGAGAGAAAGAGAGAGAGAAGGAAAGGAGAGAGAGTGAGAGAGAGAGAAGGAAAGGAGAAAGAGTGAGAGAGAGAGAAGGAAAGGAGAGAGAGTGAGAGAGAGAGGGAAGGAAGCGAGAGAGAGAGAGACACCACCGCCCCTGCGCACCCAGGCCCCACTGTTCACCTGCTGCCACCGGTGTGTCTCCAACCACGTGCTGGGATACACTGCAAGCCACCAGGTCTGCAATCTGTAATCAAGGCCAGAGTCAATCATGGCAGAGTCCATCACACAGCACACGGCAACAATGCCTGTCCGTCCCTGCGCACGCATAAAGCCGCACCCTACCCCCTCCCGCCGGCCAGCGCTGGCTGTCCGCACTTGCGCACCCCAGGCCCACTGCTCACCTGCCGCCAATGGTGTGTCCACCAGTGGGCACACCATGTGCCTGTGCAAGCTCCAGGCCCCGGTCCCGCCACCATGGCATGGTCCACATCATGCGGACCCGCCCCGCGGCCCAGCAGGTCCCACACATGACGCTGAGTCCTGAGGCATCAATGGCAGAGACCACATCAGTGCACACGTCATCATCGCAGGCTGCACACCCGCTCAGCTATTTCGGTGCCACTAACCCTGTGCAACCCCAGTCGGCGCCATGTGGTGGTAGGCCCGTGACGGGCGCAAGGCTTCGGGTGCCACTAACCCTGTGCAACCCCAGTCAGCGCCACGTGGTGGTAGGCCCGTGACGGGCACAAGGATTCGATTCGGGTGCCACTAACCCTGTGCAACCCCAGTCAGCGCCACGTGGTGGTAGGCCCGTGACAGGCGCAAGGCCTCGGGTGCGACCAACCCTGTGCGCCACAACTCATGGGCCCTTTATGATTGAGAACCTTGGAGCGTCCGTCATCCAGTCACCACCGGCAGTGGGGAATGTGACGTTGTCGGCCCCTTATATTGGTGGGGTCACATGGCCTGTGACCCGTGTGCCGGATGGGTGTGGTGTGTGTGCAGACCTGCCCTCAGGGAGTGGCCGTGACATGCTGACAACTAGACCAGTGACCTGCATACCACCAGCGTGTACGCCTGCGACATGTAGCTATGTGGGCCCCCCCTGTTTATTGCACATCCAGTGGAGTTTTGCAGCTGGAGCGGTACAGGGCCATGCCAAGCACACCACACAATATGGGCCCATGGAGGGCCAGCCAGAGTCCATCCGGGGATGACAAGTACTGCGGAAGAGGAAGGGTACAGTCCGCAGTCTGGTCGCCGTGTCATTGGTCATCAAACAGGATATGGCAGTCCATGTCGCGGTCCAAGGTGAGTGCAGGGGAGTGTATCAGGGGTCAGTGGCAGGTTATGGGGCCATGTGCGGCACCAAACAGAAACAGGCAAGGTGGCGGAAATGAATGCTAGTGCCTCCTTCTGAACTCAATCCCATCCAAGTCCTCGGATGTGTGCTCTGCCCCACCTGTGGGTGTTGCAGTTCCGGCTGCGGCACTGTGTGCCACTGACACATCAGGGGCCGGAGGATTGTCGGCCGCACTGTGTGGCAGTGACACATCAGGTGCCGGAGTGGATACGCCTGCCGCACTGGGAGGCACTGACACACCAGGGGGCGGAGATGTGGATGGTGTGGGGGCAGCAGCATTCATCTGCGCCACGCCTTGTGGCAGCAATGCCATGATGAGGATCTGCAGGGTCTGGTAGATCCCAGTTACATTTCGCTGATGTGCAGTGGTGGCTGCCATCCTTTCCGCCTCCATCCGCACCATGTCCTCTATGAGCCTCCGCATGTGTGCCAGCTCACGGCTGGGATCGCTGGAGCCACTCTGAGCGGACAGGGTTCTTGTCTCTGAGTCATGACTTCAGCGATATCAGTCAGGGCTCGTTGGAGACCATGGAGCGGGCCGTGGGTGTCCGTTAGGGATTGGAGCTGGTCCCTGATGGGACCTAGACACCCATGGATGGCATCCAGTTTGGTAGCCATGAGGTCGAACCCCACCCGCACCTGCTCAGCCGTCTCCCTCTGGCCCTCCAGCACATGGCGTTGGAAGGCCATGTGTTGTTCCTGGGGGTCTTGGGAGACTGCCGGGGCTGTGGGTGCCTCCTGCTGGGTGGTTTGGGTAGTGGGTGGGGTCTCCTCGATGCAGCTGGGCTGCCCTGATCCTGGAGGTGAGTTGCGGATGATGTCAATGATGTCTTGGATGGCTTGGGTGTCGATACTGGGGGTGTCCTCCTCGTCATCAGTGAAGAGTGGCTGGGACTGCTCTGCAGGAGGTGTTGACGGTGCCCCTGCAAGGTGAAGGGGAGATGGTGTATTACAATGTGTCCGCATGTATGTAGCTGCATGGTACAGGTTCACATTCAGACAGCATGGCATTGTACATTGTGACAGTCTGTGGATCAGGGCCATGATCCAGAGTCATTGTGGGTGTGCACTGTGCTCTGCTTGATTGTGCATGTGTGCCATTGTGGCCATCTCCACCTGTCCCCCCAGTACCTGGTGGTCACTCACCCTGTTGCGGTTGTGTTGTGTCCTGTTGAGCAGTGTCCGGTCCCCCGACTCCGGCCACAGTCTCCACACTGATGACTGTCGACACCAGCTCCTCCATGTCATCCAGCTCCAGCTGTGGCGCTGGGCTCCCACCTCCAGTCTGCATTGCTGCCTTCTGGTTGCCTGCGAGTTTCTCCTTGGTCTTGCACTTGATGTCAATCCATCGTCTCTTGACCTCGTCCATTGACCTCTTGTGCTCTCCGACGGCATTCACCTTGTCCACGATGTCCCGCCATATTCCATTTTTGGTGCCCAATGACACGCTGGAGGTGACGAACAGTTGTTGATGGTGTTCCATCACCTCCGTGACCAGGATCCTGTTTTCCTGCGGACTGAACTTCGTCTTCCTCTTCTTCTTGTCCTTGCCCTTCCCTGTCCCCAAGGTCCCAGGCTGGTCGTCCGGGGTGCTGGTGGGGTTGCGCTCGTCCTCTGCGCCTGCTCCGGCTGCCTCCATGGTGCTTGGGTGTTGGTCATTTTGTGTTTGTGTGTTTTTTCTACTTTTATAGTGGTTTTTCCCGCCTGTCATGTGTGTATTGCAGGCCTGGCGCTGCTTATCGCTGATTTCCTCATCGTGCTTTGGCCCATCGCATGTTTTTTCGCGTTGAGGTTTGTGTTTTTATCACAGTCCCGTTTGTTGTATCGCGGACATTGGCCGCGTTTTCGGGGGACTATCGCATGGTACTGCCGTGTTGTAAATTCCAGGTTAACACGGGGTTATATTCCCGTGATCGGCTGCGATGTGTAAAGTTGCGTTAACATTGTTTGGAGATGTTTAGCACACGTTCTTGTGAATATCCCCCTGGAAGTAGCCAGTCACAGCATCAACTAAATGCACTAAAGGTGGTGAGGCATGCACCTCAAAACTTCAAAGAGGGTTTCCTGCAGGAGGCAGCTCAGACTGGAGGAGGTCCCTCAACACAATCACCATCAATACCACTTGAGGATTCCATAGAATCTATCTTGAACTTGAGACAGTCGCTAGAGTGAATGGCGTATAACACCTAGGGAAGACAGCGCCTACACCAATGGCTAACCACCACATGGTGTATTTGAAAAAAACAGAAAGAACGGATTGCTTAGTACAATACAAACCAAGAAATGAACCATTGTAACACCCATTTCTTATTGATTGAGTACTAATGAGCATAGTTTCAAACTATTCTTACTAGATAACAAGACTACACTTGCTCCACCCCTATCCAGTTCAACAGTCACTTTCTTGCAGCACTGTTAGTCTAACTGCATGTTTATAAGTGGTAACTAATTGTCTTTGACAGGGGCGTATCTTGGTCAGAATCATTGGGCGGTATGAACTTCCAAATTTCCAACAATCATTCTGGTACTTCCAGTTAAAATACATTATAAGAAAAGCAGGGCATGTGGGAGGCCGCGGGGGCAGTGAAGAGGGAGAAGAGTGCAGATTGTTAGGAGGAGGAAATGCAGTATTTTGTAAAACAGCCAACATTCTCTAAGACCTTTAAAACAGATGGATGAGGATATATATATATATATATATATATATATATATATATATATATATATATATATATATATATATACGCTCCAAGTTGCCCAAAAGGTCAGGGATGCACTCAGGCAACAATTGACATCCTGCCCTCCATCACACTCGGACTGCCTTGCCGACGCGTTTCGGAAATGTATTCCTTAATCATGGGCTTGTGGCACAGAAGTTCGCTGCTACATCACGCTTATATTTGAATAAGACCTTCTAATAGGCTAACGTGATCAGTCTCTCACCTCCTGATAGGCACATTTAACAGAGTCATAGGCATATTCCCTTCTGGGAGATGTATTTCCCCTTTGCAGCGATCTCTAAAAGTTTTTACTTGTCCTTCAATGGACTCCAAGGTAAGGAGAGTAGCAATCCTCGGTGTTGTGGCCTCACGGTTGTGCCGGACATATTCATAGCTCCGTGCCCGCTGTTATTGCGGCGGTGCATTCCCCACGGCGTAGGCTGCCATTTAATATCACGCTCCAAGTTGCCCAAAAGGTCGGGGATGCACTCAGGCAACAATTGACATCCTGCCCTCCATCACACTCGGACTGCCTTGCCGACGCGTTTCGGAAATGTATTCCTTCTTCATGGGCTTGTGGCACAGAAGTTCGCTGCTACATCACGCTTATATTTGAATAAGACCTTCTAATAGGCTAACGTGATCAGTCTCTCGCCTCCTGATAGGCACATTTAACAGAGTCATAGGCATATTGCCTTCTGGGAGATGTATTTCCCCTTTGCAGAGATCTCTAAAAGTCTTTACTTGTCCTTCAATGGACTCCAAGGTAAGGAGAGTAACAATCCTCGGTGTTGTGGCCTCACGGTTGTGCCGGACATATTCACAGCTCCGTGCCCGCTGTTATTGCGGCGGTGCATTCCCCACGGCGTAGGCTGCTGTTTAATATCACGCTCCAAGTTGCCCAAAAGGTCGGGGATGCACTCAGGCAACAATTGACATCCTGCCCTCCATCACACTCGGACTGCCTTGCCGACGCGTTTCGGAAATGTATTCCTTCTTCATGGGCTTGTGGCACAGAAGTTCGCTGCTACATCACGCTTATATTTGAATAAGACCTTCTAATAGGCTAACGTGATCAGTCTCTCGCCTCCTGATAGGCACATTTAACAGAGTCATAGGCATATTGCCTTCTGGGAGATGTATTTCCCCTTTGCAGCGATCTCTAAAAGTCTTTACTTGTCCTTCAATGGACTCCAAGGTAAGGAGAGTAACAATCCTCGGTGTTGTGGCCTCACGGTTGTGCCGGACATATTCACAGCTCCGTGCCCGCTGTTATTGCGGCGGTGCATTCCCCACGGCGTAGGCTGCCGTTTAATATCACGCTCCAAGTTGCCCAAAAGGTCGGGGATGCACTCAGGCAACAATTGACATCCTGCCCTCCATCACACTCGGACTGCCTTGCCGACGCGTTTTGGAAATGTATTCCTTCTTCATGGGCTTGTGGCACAGAAGTTCGCTGCTACATCACGCTTATATTTGAATAAGACCTTCTAATAGGCTAACGTGATCAGTCTCTCACCTCCTGATAGGCACATTTAACAGAGTCATAGGCATATTGCCTTCTGGGAGATGTATTTCCCCTTTGCAGCGATCTCTAAAAGTCTTTACTTGTCCTTCAATGGACTCCAAGGTAAGGAGAGTAACAATCCTCGGTGTTGTGGCCTCACGGTTGTGCCGGACATATTCACAGCTCCGTGCCCGCTGTTATTGCGGCGGTGCATTCCCCACGGCATAGGCTGCCGTTTAATATCACGCTCCAAGTTGCCCAAAAGGTCGGGGATGCACTCAGGCAACAATTGACATCCTGCCCTCCATCACACTCGGACTGCCTTGCCGACGCGTTTAGGAAATGTATTCCTTCTTCATGGGCTTGTGGCACAGAAGTTCGCTGCTACATCACGCTTATATTTGAATAAGACCTTCTAATTGGCTAACGTGATCAGTCTCTCGCCTCCTGATAGGCACATTTAACAGAGTCATAGGCATATTGCCTTCTGGGAGATGTATTGCCCCTTTGCAGCGATCTCTAAAAGTCTTTACTTGTCCTTCAATGGACTCCAAGGTAAGGAGAGTAACAATCCTCGGTGTTGTGGCCTCACGGTTGTGCCGGACATATTCAGAAACACACAGTCACTGGATGATGTCATCAGTGATGGCATCAGTGATGTCATTTGAGATGTCATCAGTGATGTCACTGACCATGTCATGAGTGATGTAATATGTGACGTCATCAGCAGTGCATTGCGGGGCGCGAGTTATAGTTAGCTCAACTAACTATAACAGCCGAATTTCACTGGTTTTGTATGAGTGAAATGTCCAACTAACTATAACGTCCCTGAAACCTGTGGTTTTTTCAGTGAATTTCTAAGGTTTTTTAAATGCTAATTTCTAACTATAACGTCCCTGAAACCTGTGGTTTTTTCAGTGAATTTCTAAGGTTTTTTAAATGCTAATTTCTAACTATAACGTCCCTGAAACCTGTGGTTTTTTCAGTGAATTTCAAAGGTTTTTTAAATGCTAATTTCTAACTATAACGTCCCTGAAACCCATGGTTTTTTCAGTGAATTTCAAAGGTTTTTTAAATGCTAATTTCTAACTATAACGTCCCTAAAACCTGTGGTTTTTTCAGTGAATTTCAAAGGTTTTTTAAATGCTAATTTCTAACTATGCCTACAGAGGTAGGACATGTGCAGAAAGAGGAATAAAGGCGCAGAAACAAGCAAGACAAATGCAGAAAGAGGCAACAGAAGTCCAGAAAGATGAAGAAAGGTGCAGAAAGAAGCAAGAAATGTGCACAAAGAACCAACGGGAGCAGAAAGAGGCCTTGATGCAAAGTCATCCTGTGCCCCCAACTTTTTGCTGACGGGTACTGGTGGTAACTGACTCTGACTAACCAGGCCTATAGCCAGTGCTATGCTAAAAGACACTTAGAATACAGTGAAAACAACTGCATACACTAGGGAACACTATGCGTTGGGGTACCCCTGTGATTGGCATGACCTCCTCTGTAAGGCCCTAGTACATAATAGGGCAGGGGGATTAAAACTACCTCTAAGTCAGAGGTGCAGAAAGATGCTTCTTTAAGTAGTAGTCACATTTGCAGAGTGGTGGAGAAAGGGTGCTGGGCCTCCGACCAGCGCTCAGGAATTCCACTGCATAGGACTTAGAGGAGGTACCAAGAGGGCTTCTTGGCCCCCAAAGTCCCTCCGGAGTAAATTGGACTTCATCCCCCATCCCGTAGTCTGCCAGGAGGCGCGTTTGCAGAGTGTTGGAGAAAGGGGGGCATGTCCTCCTTAGACGTCTTAGCAATGCCATTGTGTGGGACTTACTGCAGGTAACAAGAGGGGTAGTTGGCCCCCAACGACAACCTTGGGAGCCAACTACCCCTCCTATTGCCTCCAGTAAGTCCCACACAGCAGGATTGCTAAGTTCTCATAGCAGGCCATGCCCCCTTTGCCCACCACTCTGCAAACACGCTCCCTGGCACGCTCTTGGATGGGGATTGAAGTCCCCTTCGCTGCTGGGGGTCCTTTAGGGGCCAACTAGCCTACGTCTTACCTCCAGTAAGCCCCACACAGTGGGATTGCTGAGAGGTGAACAAAGGCCACGCCCCCTTTCCCCACCACTCTGCAAACGCGCCTCCTGGCGCGTTCTAAGTTGGGGTATTAAGTCCCCTTCATTCCTGAGGGTCCCTAGGGGCCAACTAGCCCACCAGGTACCTCCAGTATGCACCACAGAGGTGCGTTGCAGAGAGGTGGTCCGAGGCCACGCCCCCTTTCTACACCACTCTGCAAATGCAGCTCCTGGTGCACTGCTGCTCGGGGGATGAAGTCCACTTGTGTCCTGAGGTCCTCAGGACACAAGAGGACCTCATCGCCCCACCACCAGTGCGTCAAGAGGCGCGTTTGCAGAGTTTATAAATGCGTGGGGGGGTCATTGCAGGAGCTGGCCCTGGGGGGTGGCGGTCCCCAGGGCCATCAAGGGCTCCAGGAGGGGGCCGCGCGGCCCCCCTCCATCCATTTGCATAGCCCCAGGGAGGTGGTGGTCCCCGGGGCCGGGGTCCGCAACGGACGCCCGTATTTAAATATTCAATGCCCCAGGGAGGTGGTGGTCCCCGGGGCAGTGTGGGGAGGGGCAGGAGCCCCCCACACACTTTTTTTTTTTTAATTTCAGTCCTTGGGAGGTGGCGGTCCCCGGGGCTTGGGGGAGCCAGCGAGGCCCCCCATGTTTTAAATTTGAATGCCCCGGGGAGGTGGTGGTCCCTGGGGCAGCGTGGGGGGGTTGGGACCCCCCCACGCATTTATAAACAAAGCCCCGGGGAGCTGGCGGTCCCCGGGGCTGTGGGGGGGCCACGTGCCCCCCGCATTCAAATTATTAAGCCCCGAGGAGGTGGGGGGCCTCCACAAATTAATCACTGATTGCCCCCGGGACCTGGCCCACCCGGGGGCTTTTTGAAAACGAAGCGTGGGAGGCCGCGCTTTGTTTTTTTTTATTTTCTCTGCAGGATTCACGACCCCAGCGCGAATTCTGCCATTTAAAAAAAAAAGAAAAAAATGTTTTTTTTGGCCCTGGGGGTACTTGTGGGACCCCCTGAGCAGTCCTAGGGGGTCAGGGTGTTTCTACCCTGCCCCCTTTTCTTCATTTTCATCTTCTTTTTTTCTGATTTCTGTTGGCTGCCAACACATTCTGGTTTGGAGTGTTGGCAGCCAATCAGAGTGTAGCTCGTGCTCGGGAGGGTTCGCGAACCCTCCACGGTGCTCAGATATTGAAACTTTTATTTTTAAAATTTCTCAACAACTACTAGACGGATTTACACCATTTAAAAAAAGGTCGCTTTCTGAACCAAGAGCTACCTTTTTGCCAAATTTGGTGTAATTCCGTTCAGCAGTTCGGGCTGTAGCCTGTAATAAAATTTCCTATGGAAATTAACATGGGGAAAACGCGTTTTGGGACCCCCCTTTTTTCTCAGCCCCCGCTTGACGAATCACCCCAAAACTTTCAAGACAGGAGCTGACCTCAATTAACCTTTTTTTTTTTAAAACTTTCGCAAGGATTCGTCAAACGGCGCCAAAGATATTGGCAAAAGAAAAAACGCTTTTTGAATAGAAACGAGGTTCTAACTATAACTACCTACTGGCGACCGCCAGTAGGTAATATATATATATATATATACACATACATATATATTTATATACATATATATATATACATATACATATATATCCACAAGAAGCAAAAGCGTTTCCCCGTTTCCGGAGCCCCAAGCCCTTCAGGGTGGCCTCACTACATGGGCACGGAACAGCCCACAACATCACTCTGAAAAAACACTGTGAATAAACACACAATGTGAGGCCCAGTACCTTGGATTTGGCTTTATTTCAAAAGTCTAAAAGAGCGCCTGTTTCCTTTGGTCCAACGTTTCGGCTGGATGCCTTGCTCACGGACAGGAATGCAAGCGCCCAGGTGCGCTCGGTCATGATTTGTAGAGTAAATCACGTGACTGCATCGCCAATACTACCGGTCCCATAATGCACTGTGCATGTTGGTTAAATACATGTTGGCAGTCCATAGCTGTTTTTTGCCTCGATGGCAATAGTTGTTTTGCACAGTCACTGTTGTTATCAAGGACTCGTTTCTTAGGGTCAGGTGAGTTATTTCGACCTTGCAAGTATTGTTAAATTGTGACTCGAGAAAGGCAGCTTCTTCCAGGCATGATCAAAGCGGGAGGTTATCCCCTCTGAATCCCTTCCACGCGCCGTTCCTTTTTGCTAAAGTAGCTCTCCCTCGTGGGTCGGGGGCGCGTGTGGGCTAGGCTCCTCAATGAATATCCACAAGAAGCAAAGCGTTTCCCGTTTCCGGAGCCCCAAGCCCTTCAGGGTGGCCTCACTACATGGGCACGGAACAGCCCACAACATCACTCTGAAAAAACACTGTGAATAAACACACAATGTGAGGCCCAGTACCTTGGATTTGGCTTTATTTCAAAAGTCTAAAAGAGCGCCTGTTTCCTTTGGTCCAACGTTTCGGCTGGATGCCTTGCTCACGGACAGGAATGCAAGCGCCCAGGTGCGCTCGGTCATGATTTGTAGAGTAAATCACGTGACTGCATCGCCAATACTACCGGTCCCATAATGCACTGTGCATGTTGGTTAAATACATGTTGGCAGTCCATAGCTGTTTTTTGCCTCGATGGCAATAGTTGTTTTGCACAGTCACTGTTGTTATCAAGGACTCGTTTCTTAGGGTCAGGTGAGTTATTTCGACCTTGCAAGTATTGTTAAATTGTGACTCGAGAAAGGCAGCTTCTTCCAGGCATGATCAAAGCGGGAGGTTATCCCCTCTGAATCCCTTCCACGCGCCGTTCCTTTTTGCTAAAGTAGCTCTCCCTCGTGGGTCGGGGGCGCGTGTGGGCTAGGCTCCTCAATGAATATCCACAAGAAGCAAAAGCGTTTCCCCGTTTCCGGAGCCACAGTGCATTATGGGACCGGTAGTATTGGCGATGCAGTCACGTGATTTACTCTACAAATCATGACCGAGCGCACCTGGGCGCTTGCATTCCTGTCCGTGAGCAAGGCATCCAGCCGAAACGTTGGACCAAAGGAAACAGGCGCTCTTTTAGACTTTTGAAATAAAGCCAAATCCAAGG